>CM040427.1:89719406-89782640 GCA_022702705.1 Papilionanthe hookeriana x Papilionanthe teres | reverse complement strand
GCATGTGGGGTTTGTAGGGAGACAAGAAGTGGTTTAAATTTCTAAGGGATGGGTCCCAATTCTAGTCCTCTAAGATAGTCAAAGGAAAAGCCTAAGGCTAGATCCTAAACACTAAAGAGGGAAGAGAAGACCTCATTAAAAATGAGGTCAACAAATGGACCCCCAATAGGTGTGGTGTGCTGACGGAGCACACCGTGCATATTGGCGTTGACCGAAGAGATCAACAAAACCAACACGGATTCCCGAATGATAAACTTGGGACGAGTAGAAGAACTTTCGCCGGGGAGTATCGGGTATATCTCCAAGACCTGGAGGTTCCCGAACTCTCTGCTGGGAATGGAAAAGGAGGTGAACTCCAAATCACATGATCTCGGGAATTCGATTTAGATTTCATTTCATTTCATGTTCAAGCTTTGATGTGTGAGTTTAGATTTTAGCTTCGAGTTTTAATTTAGATCGACGTTTGGTTTAAAATAAATTTGAGGAAATTTTGAATTTGAAATTTGGATTTGAAATGAGAATTGAAACCTAGGTTTCAACCTCGGGATTATGAAGAAAACCGGAATTTAGGTACCGATCACGGAGTGAGAATCGAGTTTAAGTGTCGATTGAAAAGATAAGAATCAGAATTTAGGTACTGATCCGAAAGAGCAAGAATTGAAATTTAAGTATCAATCCTGGAAGAGAATCGAAATTTAAGTATCGATCACGAAAGGAGAGTCAAAATTTAGGTACCGACCTCGAAATGAGAACTGGAATTTAGGTACCAGTCTCGGAAGTTTAGAATTGAAATTTAGGTATCAATTTGAAAGAGGAGCAAAATTTAGGTATCGATCTCGAAAGGAGAGTCAGAATTTAGGTACCGACCTCGAAATGAGAACTGGAATTTAGGTACCTGTCTCGGAAGTTTAGAATTGAAATTTAGGTATCAATTTGAAAGAGAATCAAAATTTAGGTATCGATCTCGAAAGGAGAGTCGGAATTTAGGTACCGACCTCGAAATGAGAACTGGAATTTAGGTACTAGTCTCGGAAGTTTAGAATTGAAATTTAGGTATCAATTCAAAAGAGAATCGAAATTTAGGTATCGATCTCGAAAGGAGATTCGGAATTTAGGTACCGACCTCGAAATGAGAGCCGGAATTTAGGTACCGGTCTCGGAAGTTTAGAATTGAAATTTAGGTATCAATTCGAAAGAGAATCGAAATTTAGGTATCGATCTCGAAAGGAGAGTCGAATTTAGGTACCGACCTCGAAATGAGAACCGGAATTTAGGTACCGATCTCGATGTTTAGAATTGAAATTTAGGTATCGATCTCGAAAGGAGAGTCGGAATTTAGGTACCGACCTCGAAATGAGAGCTGGAATTTAGAGTACCAGTCTCGGAAGTTTAGAATTGAAATTTAGGTATCAATTCGAAAGAGAATCGAAATTTAGGTATCGATCTCGAAAGGAGAGTCAGAATTTAGGTACCGACCTCGAAATGAGAACTGGAATTTAGGTACCAGTCTCGGAAGTTGTAATGTATGAAGAAGGACCCAGTCTCATGCCATCAGAACCAAACCGAACCAAGTTCGTGGCTCCGTGTCAATAGACCTAGTCAATCTCCGTACAAGATCACGAAAAATCAAAAGGATCTCGATGTGACGAAAAAGGTGTAGGATTTTTTGAAATTTGAAGTGTGAGTTTTCCGTGAGGAAGAACCATCCCGAAAGAGGGTTTCAAAGTAGTTTGAAGTAGATTTTGATCTGAGGAAGAATTGAAGGATTTGAAAGAGATAGATTGAGATTGTAATTCCATTTGAGATTCATTTTCATTTTGTTTGTCCTTAAATGATCCAATTTTATTTTTGTTTTTTATATGATGTTCACGTGAATTTCTTTTGGTGTTCATGTGGATTTGAAGTTCATTTGAATATTTGGATTTCTAAGAAAGGTTCTTATTTATTTCTCTTTTCTTTTCTGTTCTTTGTTCAAAGTTCATTTAACTCTAATGGCGTTTCCCAGTCATTTTGCACAAAACGAGGTGAAGGCAAAATGTGACATGGTCACTTTCATTCCAATCTTGTTGAAGATACATCATACAACTCGATCTGAAATATTTCTCATACAATCCATGACTCAAAACGGACTATGTATGATTCTTGTTGATCCATCCAAAAAGTATCACGTTAAAAATCCATGTCCGAATAATGAGATACACGGTCAATAACATCACCTTCCAAGCCATCCTTGCGGTGAATGCCGCATGGATGTGCATTGGAGGTGTGCTATTTCCTGTGTAACTCACGACTCGTAGGGCTGGATACTCTCCAATTCTGGATCTGGTGGGAAGTGGTAAGGTGCCTTTCTGTCGTCCATCCTTCTAAAAGTGACGGAGATCCGCTCCACTGGTACTCCCGGTATACAATGTTTTGCAATGTCTGCTCCATTTCCTTGTAATATCATGACGGAACCTACCGGAAGTGGTATCTCCACCGGCCCTCGGAACTTACCCGGGCCTGCTATCCAGAGGTCAGATCCGAACATGATATTACATTGATCGACGAACGAGACTCGTGCGAAAGGTCGACAAAGTCATGGTGGTCTATGTGTGGAGGTATGCAGTCGCCCTCCTCGATAAATGTTGATGATGAACCGTTGGGTATACGGTCTGCGGCGAGTACCCTCCACGTTATCATTCTTTTCACCATTCTTTTAATTATCCTCGGCATTGGATCCACCTCACCGTGACGGAGTATCCCCGGTGGATTTCCTTTTCTGTCCTCTCGCGAGTTATAGCAACATCCGCATTGTATTGTGACTCTTCCTTTCCCCGTCATCCATTTCCGGGGTTCCAAATAAGTCTTTTCTCTCGCACTGTACTGCTCGACCCATTTTCTGAAGTTCTAAGATGCAATCCACAATCTGTTGTTGCTCGTACTCCGAGAATACACACCGTGTGTAACTCGAGGCCTTCCAAAATGTTGATTCTTTTGCCTCTAATCCTTTCAAAGTATTCGAAAGTCTTCTTCTCAACATTTTGCATTCTTTCTAGTTCATATTCTGGGATGATCTGCAAGTGACGAGGCCTAGTAACGTATTGGGGGATGTATGGCTCAATCCCGTCACGTTCTCCTGCATACCTTGGCTCCTCAGGGAATGTCTCTGTCGGGACATCCTCCGGGGTTGCCTCCGCAACAAGGTTCTTCAGATATGGTATCTCTGTCCGGCGTCGAGGCACTGATTCTATTTCTATTCTTCTTGGCACTTTTTCGATCTGTTCTGATTTTCTCGGCGTTGACTTTCTTCTTTACGGTTCCTGACGAACCGGTATCTTTGAAATGTGTGTGTTGGCGAAGGTGGCTGTTTCCTCGTGTTGATCTGCTGCTAGTTTAGTCAACATCTTGCGAATACGGCGATTCTTATTCCTTCTTTGGGTAGCAGTGAGAGTAGCTCTCCTTACCCCTTGAACTTATGCGGGCTCGGCGCCGACAAGCTCGCCCTGCCGTGGCAACTACGGACTTGATTTTCTTGCTTTCCTCGGTGTTTGTCTTTCTTTTCTTGTTACTTGGATTGGTGGCTTGGGCCACCCATCTTCATCACTGTCTGGCTATGAAGCTCTTCTCGGTCCACCGGGACCCAATCATTTTCTTCATATTGTAGGTTGGCTGGTGTGAAGTCAGAATCAATTTCTATCAACTGCTCCATCCTTCACCCTCTTTTCATCGAGTGCGAGACTCACGCCATTTTTAAAGTTTAGGACCAACCGCCCGTTCGACATTTGCTCGCGAAGAAGACAAGGAAAGGATCGAGGTGTCGTAGTAAGAACAAGAACATTAAGAAAATACTTATCACCGAAGATTCTTATTCTCTTATTTTAATTTTAATTTTTAAGGAAAGTAGGAAAAGATGAAGAAAGATCAGGAACAAGATTTGATTTGAAAGGAAGGGTAAAACTTTATTATTATGATTTCACATATTTCATTTTTAGCACACACACACACACACACACACACACACACACATATATATATATATATATATATATATATATATATATATATATATATATATATATATATATGTATTAATGATTGTTTTTTTTTATTCATTTTTATGTTTTTTGGGTTCGGACCCGATCACAAAGTGATTGCTTCACCCGTATTTCTAGTGGATAAGACTCTATTTTAGAGGCCACCCTTCGAAACATCGGGTTGCGTAATACTTCTTTAAATACCGTCCATTGATTGGAAGCATTTGTCGTTCTCCTTGCAATTCACAAGTTGGTAGGAGCCTCCCGAGTAGATCGCCTTGACCACAAACTGACCCTTCCCAAGTCGGTTCAAATTTGCCTCCTATCTTGCGATGTGCAAGAATAGGTCTTCCGAGAACAAGAACTAAGTCACCAACTTTGAAAGTTCTTGGGCGGACGATTATCATGGGCTCGGATCATCTTAGCGGTACGGTTCCAATTTTACTACGCTGCAAGTCTTTTCCCTTCCAAGCTTTCCAGTTCTTCCAGTCGTAATCTGGCATTTTCTTCTATAGTAATTTTATTTGCAACTGCAATTCTGAGTGATGGAAGCTGAACCTCCAAAGGTAAAACTGCCTCGGACCCGTACACTAAAGTGTAAGGCGCAGACTGAGTAGGAGTCCTAAAAGTCGTCCTGTAAGCCCATAAGGCTTCTAACAACTTCTCATGCCAATTTCTCTTGTTGTCGTCCAAAGTTTTCTTTAGAATTTGGACGAGAGTTTTATTAAAAGCCTCGGCCAAGCCGTTTTCTCTTGGGTAGTAGATTGTTGAGTATCGCCAATCGATTTCATGTCTTCTGACAAAATTGTTGATTTTTGTGCTTCTGAATGCGAACCCATTATCTGAAATGATTCTGCGCGGTACTTCGAAATGGTAGACAACTTGATTTTTGAAAAACTGTAGTACGTGGTGTGCCTTTACTTCTCTGAGTGGAACTACTTCGCCCATTTAGAAAAGTAGTCCGTAGCTGCAAGGATGAAGCGATGTCCTCTTGAAGAAGGCTGTTCTATCGGACCCACTATATCTGTGCCCCAACACTCAAATGGCCACGACACAATTGTCGGATGTAGCACATTTGGAGGTTGGTGTAGAACCACTCCGTGCACTTGGCACGGTGATGCGGCTCTTGGCGACTTTCATACAGTCGGTCATGATTGAGGGACAGTAGTACCCTAGTCTTTTAATTTTCATTTTTATTTTCGGACCCGACTGATGAGCGCCACAAAGTCCTGAATGCACTTCTTTGACAATTTCACGAGCTTCGGACTCGCTCAGGCACCTTAGCCACATCTAGACAAAAGACTTCTGTATAACGTATTGTTTATTAATGTGTAAGACAGAGTTCTTTTCTTGATTTGATGGGCTAATGAATTATCGTTTGGTAATTTACCTGTTTGCAGGTAGTCTATTAGCGGTTGACGCCAATCTTCTGTGTTTTCTATTATTGCTGCAACTGATTCCTCTTCTTTTTCTGATTTCTGTATCATATCCATGTCGAGCTGTGATAGGACCTGTCGTCCTTGAACTGACACTTCAACTGACTCATCTTGTAAACAGGCAAATTCTTTTGCAAGGCGAGCTAGCGCATCCGCGAGAGCATTTTCTCTTCTGCGGATCTTGTAGATTGTTACATTCAAAATTTGATCCAACAGTTTCATGGCATACTGAAAGTATTGCTCGAGTCTTGGCTTTAAAATTCTGTATTGTTCGGCGACCTGTTGAATGATCAACTGAGAATCTTCGTAGATGTTGATATCCGTTATTCCCATTTGAATGGTTAGTTCTAGTCCTGTTATAAGGGCTTCGTATTCTGCCTTGTTGTTTGTGCACGGCTCTGTTAAGTGGTAGGAGTATCTTAACATCCCTCGCTCCGGTGTTATAAAGATTAGTCCGATTCCAGCCTTACCGGCACTATTGTTTGCGATTCTTTGTCTTTCTGTACTGAGGATGCTCCGTCGAAGTATAGTTCCCAACGTCGATCATCGGTGTCTTCTAGGCTCATTATCTGCTCATCAGGTAAGTCGTCATCGAGAGGCGAATCTGCCGGTAAATGATGTGCTGCAAGGAAGTCAGCTATTACTTGTCCCTTTACGGCGCGAAGAGGAACGAAAGTTACGTCAAATTGCAATAGTATCATCGACCACCTGGCAAGTTTGCCAGAAAGTGTCGGTTGAGTCATCAAATATTGCAACGGATTAACTTTCGAAATAAGGTTGATCTTATGAGAAAGCATGTAATGCCTGAGTTTCTGTGCGGCGAAGATCAGGGCCAAACAATGCTTCTCAATCGGAGGATACTTTACTTCCGTCGGGAATAGACGACGACTTAAGTAATAAAGAGCATTTTCTTTTCTCTCATCATTGACCTGGGCTAGCAGGGCTCCGAGAGAGTCGTCTAAAGCCGCGGTATAAAGTATTAACGGTCTACCCGAGACCTGGGTCGCTAAGACGAGGAGGTGTCATTAAATATTGCTTAATGTCCTCGAAGGCCCGTTGGCATTTCTCTTCCCAAATGAATTTGGCGTCCTTTTTAACTAATGCCGAGAAGGGTCGACACCTACTCGACAAGTTCGAGATAAAGCGTCGAAGATATGCCGGCTTCCCTTGAAAGGATCGTAGCTGTTTTAAGGTTTTGGGAGGCGGCATCTCTAAGATAGCTTTAATCTTTTCCGGATCAATTTCGATTCCGCGATGTCGGACAACAAATCCTAAGAATTTCCCGGAGGTGAAGTTGAAAGCGCATTTTAAGGGATTCATCTTAAGGTTGTATTGCCTTAGTCGCTCGAAAACAATTCTCAAATCATACATGTGATCTTTCTTCAGCTTGCTTTTGATGACCACATCGTCCACGTAGCACTCGGCTTGGTTGTGAATGAGATCATCAAAAATCTTTGTCATTGCTCTTTGATATGTTGCTCCTGCGTTCTTTAGTCCGAATGGCATTACTGTGTAGCAATATACTCCGATCGGCGTTCTGAAAGCTGTGAGCTTTTCGTCTTCTGGTGCCATCTTTATCTGGTTGTATCCTGATGATCCATCCATGAATGAAAATATTTCATGTGTTAAAGCAATGTCGATCATCGGTTACGGGATTGGCGGTGGAAATTCATCCTTTGGACATGCTTTATTTAAATCCCCGAAGTCTACGCGATTCGATACGACCATTTTTCTTCTCGACCGGTACCACGTTGGCTAACCAAGTAGGGTATTGTTCTTCACGGACAAATTTAGCGGCGATTAGCTTCTTAACTTCGGTCATTACTTGTTGCTCAATTTCTAGACGCATTCTTCGGGAGCTTGTCGATCGGAACTGTATAGGATCTACTCCTAACTTGTGAACTGCGACTTCTGGAGCTAATCCTGGCATTTCGTCGTAACTCCAAGCAAAACAGTCCTTGAATTCCATTAATAGTTTGATCATTTCCTCGGAATCTTCTTTATTGAGTAAGGAGCTAACAAAGGTTGGTCTAGGCTTTTCGCTAGTACCTAAGTTAACTTCCATTAACTCGTCTATTGTAGATTTGATTTCTTCTTCGAATTACGGTGGAGCATCTCCGATTGGTAGATCTTCGAGGTCCTCTGAAGCTTCCAAGCAGTCTTTATTAGGCTTGCAAGTGACAACCAAGCAAAATTTCGTATCGTCAATCGAACCTACCGTGCCGAATCCGAGACCATGTTTTGAATTGGGAGGCCGACCGGCATTGTTCCATAGTCTTTCAAAATGTTGTGATTGACCCTTTGTCCATTGTCGAGGTAAGACACCACGTTGAATTAAATTTTGAACACAGGGAGAGTACCACTCAAAAGATAATTCCATTAATTCGGAAGAAGTGACATCTTCAAATTGTACATCTTTTTCATTATTGGAAGAAGAAGTACCACGGTAAAATTGGATTGCTTTAGCACCACCGCCATGCACTTCCTTGACCACCATACTCTCGATCTTATTAGACTGGATCGGGGTCAGGGCCATAGTGTGTACATGGTAGTTAATCTTCTCGTACATTGATTTATATTCTTCATTCTTTTCATCTTCGAGGAGATCTTGAATTGTGGTTTCTTCTGGTTTATTGTAGCTGCTTCTTTCTTGATTTCTTCTTCTTCTTCAGAGCTGTTCTCCCAATTCACGTTGATTACCAGCTTTTTCTGTCCAACTGACCCAACGTTTCTGCCACGACCTCGTCCCCGGCCTCGACCTCGGGTGCAAGTTGTGAAGAAATCTTCACCATCTCGTCGTAAGGGAGTGGTGAGTGACTGTCGGACTAGAACTTCAGGTTCTTCGTCGTCTTGAACTTCTTTTGCTTCATTTGGCATGGTATTTCTGGAGAAGATTGTTTTCTTTGGAGGCGCGTAGTAGGCTGCATCTTCATGAATTCCAATTTCATGTATGGAGAAAGGTTGCAAGTCACCTTTAATGCACTGTTCTCCTCCATCGTAGTATTTTATGCACTGATGCAGAGATGACGGTACCATACGGTTCTCATGCATCCATGGTCGGCCCAGTAGTGCGTTGAACGATGTTTCAGAATCAATTATATGGAATTTTGCGGTTGTCATTGCTAAATCACCTGTCTTCATCAACAGTGTTATTGATCCGAGGGCTCTTTCTCCTTTCTGGTTGAATCCTCTTAGTAACATCTTGTCCGCTTCAAGCTCACGAGCATCAATTTCCAAGTATTCTAACGCCCGAAGATTCATTATGTTGATTGACGCTCCTGGATCCACCAATACTCTGGAGAGCGTAAACTTTCCGATTGTGACTGAAATGTACAACGGTCGGTTGTGATCGGCTGTCCCAAGTAGTAGATCACTGTCCGTGAAGGTAAAACCTCGCTGTTCCTTTAACGAGCAAGCCTCGTCTAAGGAATCTCCGGCCATCTGAGCTAAACAAATCTTTGGATCAAGTAAGGCCTTGATCAGAGCTTCCCTCATCTCTTTTAATAAGATGAGAGCATCGTAGATGCTCAGTTTGGCTGGTAGTTTCCTAAGATGGGCTAGCACGTTATAGTCCACTTTGTTACCATGTGTTTCGAGCTTCTTCCCGAATGGGCAATTCTTCCGCCGGGTTGATTCTTCCCGAACAACCACCTTCTTTCGTTTGTCTTTTGGACCCATTCTCGGAGGTAGAACCCTTCCGCTCCTTAAGTTGACTTCGTGATTTCTTCCGAATGCAGTGCTGGAGTTATCGGTGTCTCCTTTTGAATCGGCATGACAGGTTCTTCTGGAGTCGCTTCGGAATCTGAAAGCTCTAACTCTATTGTGATTGGAGCTCCTCGAAATTCATAAATAGATTCATTGCTTGTTGAACTTTCGTAGCCTTCTTGGTGAATGTCTTCTTTGTCATCGTGATTGTCGAGGTTGGTATGATTTGAGAATTGTTATTTGTATCGGAATCGAGATCCGGATTAGGTTGGTTGTCGTTAGTTACATAATCGTTAGAAACAGTCAAAACGTAGCCAACGCCATAACTCTTATCATTATAAGATCCCGCCAGAGCGAGCAAATAATCATACAGAGTCAGAGGTTCGAGGAATTTTTCCCCCGAATCGGAAACAACCATCCTAGGATAAGCGGCCCACTGATGTCTAGCCTTAAGAGCCTCGGTCTTTTCTTCTTCTACGATCTCCTTCTTTTCTACTATCTTTTCTTCTTGGGGTGGTTCTTCAATCGCAAGCAATAGCGCCAGCTTGACAGGCTTCGAACTTTGAATTGAAGCACGCACTGAAGCAGTTTGGATGTGATCCAAAATTTTCTTCGATGACTTCATCCAAGCGGTACTCCATCCATCATTCGTCATGTAGGGATCAATAGGAACAATAGGATCCGTTGAAATAACATTGACGGAACTGCCTTTCTGGGGTTCCTTCATGTATTCCTTCGGAATCGTTATGTTCCCTTTTCAGAGATTGTCGTAGAGCCAAGTCTTGAAGGTAATGCAATCATCTATCTTGTGCCCGAGCATCCGGTGGTAAGGGCAATAGATGGGATGGTCTTTCTTATTGACTTCTTCTGGCTTCCTGGGTTCTTTCAGTTGAAAATCCGGAGTCTTCATCAAACTGCGGAACATCTTTAGCACTGCCTCATTCTTGAATGGATATTCTCTATTTATAAGCTCCTTTAACGTGCGCTGCGGGCGAGGCGGTTGCTCATACTGTTGAGTTGGCTGATAACCGGGTCGAGGTTGTTGGTAGTTCTGCTGAGGTTGCTGATACATCTGTTGCGGTGGCTGATAGCAGAGCTCCGGCTGCTCCGGCTATATTTGCATTGGCTTCTTGCCCTTATCGACTGCCGCGATGATCACGGAATTCTTTTCAAATGTCTTCACAGGCTTTTGTTTGTCTGTCTTGTCGACGAAACTTAGTTGCTTTGCTTCCTCTTGCAAGTTTCCGGCCTTGCTTAACAACTTCTCGAAAGTCTTAATCGTAAATTCCTTAAGGAGGAGTGCTATCGGGCCGTGAATGCTTTTAAGCAAGATACCGACTGCATGCTGCTCTTGTAGCTGTGGCTCACACTTCATGCTTAGATTCCTCCATCAAAGTATGTAGTCCACTAAAGTTTCGTTCAGTTTCTGTTTCTCCACCACTAGATCACCGATGGTGATATGGTGTTGAGCTCCGGCAAACCGTTTCACGAAGAGGTTCTCTAATTCTAAAAATCATTACCGAACCGTTCGGTAACTCTGCGTACCAATCGAAGGCGATCCCTGACAGGCTGCTGACGAACTGTCGGAAGAGTAAGGAGTCACTTCCACTGGCGTTGCAACAACTAGCGCGAAAATGTGCAACATGCTGTCGAGGGTTTCCGGTACCATCCAAAGTCTTGAACAGAGGTAGTACGAAGCCTTTTGGGTATTGTACTCGCATCAAATTCTTTGGGGTAAGGTCTACCCGTGCGAATAGATGCTCCGCTCTTAGAGCGTGCTAAGGCTTCTCGCACTCGTCTGTTCTACCATGCTCTTGATGTCTTTCTCTGGAATCATATTCGGTAGAATCTTTCTTCGGCTAATCGTCTCCGTTAACGGATGTAATCTCTTTTCCTCCGTCTGCAATATGAATAACTTCTGGAGGCGTTTCTCTTGGGGGTTGAACCTGACTCTGAAGAGTGGCTAGGGCTGCAGCCATCTCTTCCATCCTTTTCGCCATTTGAGAGATTGTATCATCTTTTCTCGAAGTTGTGCTCTTAACATTTCCGGTTCATCTCTTTCCGCATGTTGTCGGAGCACCTTGCAAAGCTGACGATGCTCGTGTCTCAACCATGTTGATCTCCACATATTCGTCATCCATGAATTCCGACGAATCGACTTCATCTCCAAACTTTTCTTCTCTTTCTCTTGCTAATCGTTGAATGTCAGTTCTTAGCTTTTCCATAGCGTCTCCCAATGGACTTTTTTGTACGGTTTCGCAGTTATCATGCGATGGCTGTTGGATTTCCTTCACGGGAGTCCCCTTCATCGCAGTGGCACTCTCCTCGGACTCGAGTCTCCTGACGAGACTTTCCTTTTCAGGTCGTTGTTTCGATCTTAATTCGACAGTAGTAGGATGCCATACCATCCTTCTAGCGGCGAAGGCCTAGGACCGGATGGTCCGTCGGTCGAATGCTAGAAGGTGGTATCCTCCCTGATCTGTAAACCTGAAATAACAACAGGTGGACTAGCTTTCATCTTCTTATTCGGCTTTTCTATGGCGCTAATGGGTTATACTCGCGGCCCAAGACGGGATTTGGCTGGCACCCTCCCTATCCTTCTTAAAATCTCTGATACAGGACATTTCTCTTTCTTTGCTAACTTCTCATCACGGTCTGCAGATCGAGCAAATGGTGTAATCCGAGCCCTTTTCTTTCTACTGTTACTATAGTATGCGGGTCGAGGTAATGTAGAAGCAATCTTGCGGACATTTTCCTCGTCGAGCTTGCGAGCGAGAGGGGATGGAATCTACTTCCTTCCAAAAGCGGTGTATACTCGAGCAATGGTATGTACTCAAGCAATGGTGTGTACTCAGGGATCTCTTCTAAGAAAGCGACTTCAGCAGCTCTGGCCTTTCTGGCAATCTTTCTACTTCTGTTTCTCCTCTGAGTCCGTGTTAGGGGTGGAACCCTTGAGCTGGACCCAATTTCGAAAACAGAAGGTCTCGCAGGGAGATCTGTACCCTCCACGGTAACAGGCTCATTACAAACTTGGACTTCCTTCCCTTTAGTTTAGCGGGAGCCGGGGTAGGTGCAGAGACGACTAGACCGGGTGGGGGTAGAGACAACGAGTCCTCCTACGAACAGTAGTATTCCTCTCGACTGGAACCCTTTGCGGGGAGGGAACTCTCGAGCCGACTTCGAGTTGAATTCAATCACGGGCTCTTCAGTTTCTGACATTTTTTCCATTAGTGTGAAGAGAGTGACGTCAGCGATCTTGATGTTTGTGTTGCCAAATCCTTGTCCAAAATGGATGATCCCATTGTCGGGCAGCTCATCCTTGTAAACAGCGAAGTCCAGTCCATTGGTGAAGGAGAAGATTAACTTTGGGGCATCCATTTTCTGCAGGGCAGATTCCGAATGTCAGTCCCAAATTATACTTCCTTTCGTCGTAAAGTTTAGGACGAAAAAGAAAGAGTCCGAACACATTTTCATTTATGTTAGTGCATTTGTGATTTATAAAAGAGGTTGTTTATTAGGTAGTTCGTTTGTTAGAAGCAAAACGATTAAAGGAAAAAAGTTATAGAAAAGGTAAAGGGCCCGATTTAGAATTGAGAAGGAAGAGATAGTCTTATGCAAGACTTCCCGACTCGAAGGACCGCTCCTAAACTAACACCTATTGGGGGTCAACCCCACCTCAGAAAAGAGGTAAAAGGATCTCGGAACCTCTCTGTTTAGGGGTGTCTAGACAGTGGCTCCTAAATCCGAGAGAAATTGACTATACCTGTTCAAAATAGAAATGAACGTAGTATGTCAACGGGAGAATGATAGTTTTGGTCCACTAGGGATATGGACCCACTATCGATTTATGAAAGCAAAACCATCTAATTAAAATGGAGAGAGGAACTAATCCCCAGCGGAGTCGCCAGAAATTGTCGGCATATTTTTAGGTTATGTGTTGTATTTTTGAAAAAGGGTCGCCTACAGAAATTGTCGGCGAATTTTAGATTTTAAACTTAATTTAAATATATATATATACTTTAGAAAGTAGCATTTGATTTTGAAAATAATTTTAAATTTGAAAATTTTAAGATATGAAATCGAAACCGATCTCACATCCCAAATAGTTTATATAAACGAGCACCGCATCACAAACCGTGTATCTATCCGAAGAATAGACACATTCGCTTGACGATGGGGCTCGATTAAATAAACTAGAAGATTTGTGACATCCGTTTGGTCCGCGAACCAAATTTATAAGCCGACAAGTTCCCCTGTTTAATATAAAGGAATTAAACGGGGTTTATATTACTCAGGTTCTTAAAGTTCTCTATAAGGGCGAGCCCTATAGTTAATTACATCTTAAATGATGGGAATCATTTAAGAAAACTCTCGATAATGATCAGTGGTTTTACTCTCAAGAATTTCAAAGTTTAAGGTTTCAAAGGATTGATTTTGGAAATTTCAATATGGAATGGATCAAATTTGGAACAGTTATTTTCTGGAGTCCAATGGAAGAGGAGTAGGAGAAGCTGAGGGTCCAAGAAGAATCTTGGCAACTTCCCAAACTATCCTATTGTTTGGCTTCAATTTGGGAGTTTATTTAATGTTTCGATCCTGCCAATTTTAATTAATAAGGACTTATATTCATATGACATAATCATACAAACAGCCTAGAAGATGTGAGGGTTTATGTCGTACTAAATGACTGCCTCGGAATCCTAAGACCGGTTAGGGCTTAATTTATATAACATGATCATGCAAATACCTAACGAAGAAGTTGAGGATTTATATTGCACTAGGAAAACTACCTCGAAGTCCTATGGTTTGGTTGTTTAATTCTATGAATGTTTAGTTGATGTAGATCCGAGTTTTGCTGACGAAGATGGCCGTGCTGCCCACTATGCTCCAAGCTCCTTGTTGTTGCAGAGGTTTAGTTTTAGAAGTCATAAATCGGGAGATGGGAGAAGTGTTTTGGTTTAGAGAAAATCTTAAAATCCAAGTGTTTTTAATATTTTAATTAAAACAAATCTTAAAGTTGTTTAAATAGAACCGATTAAGATCCCACGATTCTGTCATTCCAGCACCATTATTTTCATCGAATTCACTTAGTCCAGATGAATTTGCTAAACTCAACTGAATGAGTTCCACACTATCATTTAGGCAGTGGGAAATCCCGTTAGCAACACGTGGGTTACATCATCCGAGGTATTCCCGATCATTCAACGAGACGTTTTAATTTAATTGCAATTGTAGTTTTGTTGTTCTGTTTGTGATCAAATTTCGAGTTGTTTTATATTTTGAAATGTTGTGGCGGTGATTTTTATCTTGTAATGACTTTTAGTTTAGTTTTGGTTTCAGTTCAGGGACTATCCTAAAGGTTTTGGTTTTCATGCAACAGTTTTATTTAACATGCAAGAAAGGTAAAGTGCATTGCAATAAAGTAAATTTCGATAAAATAAAATCGTGCACGGAGGGTCTTCCCGTCATCCCAAGCTGCACTTAAAACACATGTTAAGGCATTTAAATATTTCAACAAGTACCTAGGTAAAGCTAAGGGAAAGGTTTTGGTAGTCTACAAAGTCCACAATCTATAGCTAATCATCTCCTATGACGTCTAGGTTCTTGTGTTTTGGTTTAAGGATAACTTTCTTCACCCAAGAACAATTAAATTCAGTTGTTCTTATAAACATCCTATCATATTGAGGAAGTGCTTAAGACGAGTCTTAAACATCTTTTCAATACCTCTAGGATTGTTTTAAGTCCAAGAGAATTTAATTATACGAGTGAATTAATCATCCAGGAGTTTAATTTTTGTTCTCTTACTCAGTGAACTAGGACATTTAAATATCCTATAAGTAAAGTAACACTTCACTTGATGCCTCATTTGAGTGTTATAATAATAAAAGCTTTAAAAGGGCAAATCAAATTATTAAGTGTTTTAATGATTTAAACTTAATGATTTAATTTTAATTTTGACTTAATTATAAAAAGTTAGTTTAAGTTTGGAATAGTGTTCAAGTTATTTTAGATTTAATTCTTAATGATTTCATTTAGGTTTGTTGTTAAATGATTTTAATTTAATTTAATTCAATTTAATTTTAATTCAATTTAATTTAATTTTAATTTAATTTGATTTGATTTTAATCTTAATATAATTTAATTTAATTTAATTTAATTTAATTTTAATTTAATTTAATTTAATTTTAATTTAATTTCAATTTAATTTTAATTTAATTTAGTTTTAATTTAATTTTAATTTTAATTTAATTTAATTTTAGTTTAATTTTAATCTTAATTTGATTTAATTTTAGTTTAATTTTAATTTGGATTATTATTTTAATTTTTTTTAATTAAGAATTAAGTATTATTGAAGTGATTTATTTAGGGATTTTTAAATTAAAGAATAAATATTCTCTTAATAATATCCCTACTTTAAATAATTCCAATTTCTATTATTCTCCAAAATTTTCAATTAATTAATTAATTAAAGTTTTATTTTAATTATTTTTGAAATGGTTAGTAGGTTTCTACCCTCAATCATTTAAGTTTCAATCATCCAAAATCAGTTTAAAATCAAATATTTTACCCTCCCCTTTTTAATTAATCCTAAAATTTTAATTAAAGGTTGAAATTATTTTAATTACCATTTTGCCCTTCAAGCCTAATAATTCTATAACTCACTAAATTAAGCTCAAATGAACTTGAAATTTTTATGTAACCTCACTCACATGTCAATTAAGAAATTAGAGGAGAAAATGTGATTTTTCTATATTTAATTTATTTATGTAATTATTTTTAATGGAAAATAGGGGTTTTCAAGGAAAATTCAATAACATGACCAACGAAATATTTCTATCCTTAAGAAAATTATAGGATGTTTCTAATGATCAAAAGACCATTTGGACCTATTTTGGTGATTTTTTCAATTTTATTTTATTTATTAGAATTATTTTGAGTTTTGGAGTATTAATTAATTTTAAAATAAAATTAAAGTTGAAAAATGGATTTTATATTTTTCTTAAATCTCTCTGACCTCAAGGAGTTCAGAGAAACAAGTTCTGTATTTTTCTGATTTTTCTTTGATTTATTAGAATTATTTTAGTGAAAAGGTTGGAAAATACATTTTTTAATATTAAAAATTACATTAAGCCTTTAAAATTCAATATCTTATCCTAGGGATTTAAGAAAAATATTTGGTTTGTTCCTAAGTAATTAGAATTCAAAATGTGACATTTTGGTGATTTTTAATATTTTTATGATTTTTATTATTTTTTAATTATTAAAAATATTAAAATAATGATAAAAATCAACTTTTTTAGAAAATTACAATTTTAATTTTCCTAAGTTCCTCTGATATCAGAGAAGCTCCAAAACCATTTTTGTGAATTTTTGAAAAGTATTTTGTGAGTTATGAATTTTTAAAGTTTAATTTTACCCATTTTTCTTAAGAGGCTTAATCAACCCATTTGGTGGGGTTAATCAAGTCCAATTTATTTCAAATTTTTATGAGATGTTCCACTAATCTCAAAGATCAGTGGAGAATTATTTTTAAGTTAATTTGATGTGTAGTTAACCCTAATTAATTATAATTCAATTTTGGGTATTTAGACCAATTAGGGTTATTCCAAGTGAATTAACTCAAAACTTATTTTTCCTGGGTTCTTCTGGTCATAAGAAACATCACCAAATTTTCCTAGAATTTATTTCTTAATATGCTAATTATTGGAATTAAAATATTCAAAACTGTAACATGCAATTGAAAAATCAATAACTTCTCATAGGGATGGCCTCTGATCTTTGAAAATTCAGGGAATGTTCCCAAGTTTAGAGGCTTTAAAAGCCCTATGGTCTCATGCCATGGTGAATTTTCTATGTGCATGGAGAATTAAAATAGTGCAGAGAGTAAATAAATTATTAAAAATAAAATACTTGATGAAATTAATTGATTTCTTTTCCTTATTATTCTCCTCTGTTCACTGAGCAAAAGTGTATTTTTATTTTATTTTTTTGATTTTTCTACACAAAGTTATGGATTTTCTAAGTTCTGGTAATTTAATAAATAGGAAAATAACCCTATTTATCTACTTATCCACGCGGCGCCGCGTCGACCTCGGCGGCTCCGAAGGGGTGCGTGTCGCACTGTGATTGGGCGCCGCCATCTGAGTCAGCCGTCCCGGAGCCCGCCTTTCACGTAACATCTTCCGGTCCGACGCGATCCGAGTCGTCCATCCGATACACGCGCGATCCAACGGCTCCTGGTCATCGTCTACGACTGGTGTGCACCCGTGACCGTCCACACTAAAACCCTAAGAACTCACTCGATTCTCAACGGATTTTTGTGTTCTTATGCTCTATGGATTCGTCCTGAAGAGATGAACACATCCATATGGTAAACATGCATTGAAATCGATTCATATCAAATGGAGAATCTACAAAAGCTCGGGAAGAAGAGAGAGTTCATACTTTGCTCAGAGAAGTGAAGCTTCGATCTGAGAGTTGTGTCACGTTCGATTGGGTCCAAGCGAGCTCCAGATGAAGTCCCTTGGCCTGGTGAATTGCCTAGGTACAAAAGTGATCACGGTAGATCACAAAGCTTGGAGAGGCTGGAAGCAATGGCTGGCACTGGTGAAGGGGCTTTGTCGGGAAACTTCTCCTCTCGGTACGGTGGAGGTGTAGAGTCGATCAATTTGAGGATTGACTCACTGTGGTGAAGTGTCCTAGTTTTGGCCTTGAATTTCAACTCTGAAATTGAGCTTACAGAGAGGAAATGGCAGGGGGATTTCAGTGGGGATCAAGTTCTCCAGGTGTGGAGGAGAGTCTGGAATGATTTTGGCAAAGTTTCTGTATGGTTTTTGTTTCAAGCACTCTTCATGGCCGAGAGAGGTGGGGTTTAAATAGGAGAGGCTGGAGGGCCTCCCAGGGGGGTTTGAAGGCTTGGATCAGCTGCTCAGGGGAAGAGAAGAACGACCGTGGTGGCCATTGGGCATGGGACGGCTCGGCGGGGGAGAATTTCAATGTTAGGCTCACATTGTGCTCTCGGGTGTGGTGTTTTCCGGCGATCCGGCGGGTGGCCGGCAGCATGGGTCACCCTCGGAGTTCGAGGTGAGTAAGGGCTGGGGTTTTGTGTATTCGATTGGTAGTTGCCGAGTGTAAAGTGGTTGGATCAAAATGGAATGGGGGCATGGCTAATTTTGGCTCAATTTTGTCAACTCATGTATTTGGGTTGGGTTCACCTTCCCATGACTTGGTTTTAGGCTAAGGGAATGAGTTAGGTTAGCAGGTTAAAGGTGGTGAGGTCCCTTTCTAAGAATATTTAAATTAGATTTGGGTTTAAGGGAGACATGATTAAGCCTAATGACTTTTAGGAATTATGGAAAGAGTCTCCCTCCTTTCCTATCTTGGGTATGGTGAGGTGCCCAAAGCCCTCATGGCTCCCATGTGGCTCATGCATGGCTTCATGGCTGACCTTTGGCTTGGAAGAAGCTAAGTCAACTTTCATGAAAGAGGATTTTAGGAATTTTGGTAATTTAGGGGTGATTTGATAGGATTTGGCATATGGCTTAATTTAGAAAATTCGATGGCTTAATTAGAACTTAGGGATGATTTCAATTAAAGGTATGATGAGAAGAATTTGTCATATGGGCTTTAGCATGAAGTTTGGGCTTTTGGAATAATTTTGGAGTGGGCTTTTTAAGAAGGCCTAAGGAAGTGGGGCTTAGGTTTTAAAATAAATTTATGGATGGGAATTTGGTAAAAGGTTGGGCCAAATAATTGTTGGGTTTGGTTTAGAGATGTGTCATGAGTAATTTGAAATAAATTTGAGGTGGTTTGGGTTTGAATTGGGTTGGATTTGGGCTTCTTTGGTAACGGGGCCAATATAGGTCAAGTGGGCTAATTTAGGCCAATGTTGGGCTAGGGTTGAAATTGATGTAAAATTAAAGTTGGGAAATGTTTATGGGGATACTACAAAGAGTTTTCAACTTTGGTTGGGCTTTAATTTTGGGATTTAGGCCCATTTGGGTTAGGTTTGGGTTTAGGTCAAAAGTGGGAATTTTGGCTTTGGGTTGGATTTGGGTGGAGTTTAGGTTCAAATTTTGGGCAAATCATGTTAGTGTTTTGTTTGTGGGGATGTTAGGGAAAGTTTAGAAAAGGTTTGGGGTCAATTGGAGTTAAATTGGGTTAGTTTGGGCTAAGTTTGGGTCATGGGTCCAAATTGGGCTTTAAGGTCAAAAGTGAAATTGGATTCAAATGTCTATCAAATTGGGCTTGGATTTGGTCTAGATTGACATTAGGGATATTTAATTAAAGTTTAGAATTGTATTGGACCAAAATTGGGGTCAATTGGGTTGATTTGGTTTGACATTGGGTTCACTTTAGGTTAAAAATGGGTCAATTGGGGGTTTTGGTAAAAGTGGGGTAAATTGGCAAAATTGGCCCATGGTGTAGTTGAACAAAATGAAATTGAGAATATTTGGGATTTTTTGAAATTTTCTGGGAATTTTTGGAATTTATAAAATTTTGGCCAAAAGTGTATTTTTAGTGTATTTGGAGTGTATTTTTTGGAAATTTTAGTATATTTGGCTATGAATAATCAATTTGAGTGATGTGGAAATGTTTGGGATTGGTTTTGAGGAATTTTGGGTGATTTGGAGATTTTGGAAAATTTGGGCAATTTCAAGAGCTTTTGGTAGGTTTGATGAGTGTAGGGTCCTCGGGGTCAAAAATTGAAATTTTGGAAGAATAAAGATTGATCAAATGTGAGTGAAATGGAATCACTTAGGTTGAGCCATGAAGCCATATTAAGCCCATATGAGCCATGAGAGGACTCATTGGAGGCATTCACTATGTTGTTCCTAACCCTATTAGCCAGGGGCTTAGGGGTTAAGGTCCATCCATATGAATTACCTACATGAGTCGAGGAGTCAAGTTGGGTATAGGTGTGGTTTTAGGATTTGGATTGTGTGTGTGAGAGTGTAGTGTGTGAGTGTAGTGAGCGTGTAAGTCAACCCTCACTGCACTGGGCCACCCAGGGTATTCCTAAGGCTAAGAAGTCTTATAGGGAACTTATCCTTTAAACCTCCACATTTGAACTCAACCCTCTAGGTGATTAGGGGTCTACAATCAAGCTTGTGGGGTTTGCAGGGAGACAAGAAGTGGTTTAAATTTCTAAGGGATGGGTCCCAATTCTAGTCCTCTAAGATAGTCAAAGGAAAAGCCTAAGGCTAGATCCTAAATACTAAAGAGAGAAGAGAAGACCTCATCAAAAATGAGGTCAACAAATGGACCCCCAATAGGTGTGGTGTGCTGACGGAGCACACCGCGCGTATTGGCGTTGACCGAAGAGATCAACAAAACCAACACAGATTCCCAAATGATAAACTTGGGACAGAGTATAAGAACTTCCGCTGGAGAGTATCGGGTATATCTCCAAGACTGGAGGTTCCTGAACTCTCGCTGGGGAATGGAAAAGGAGGTGAACTCCAAATCACATGATCTGGGAAATTCGATTTAGATTTCATTTCATTTCATGTTCAAGCTTTGATGGTGAGTTTAGATTTTAGCATGAGTTTTAATTTAGATTGAAGTTTGGTTTAAAATCAATTTGAGGAAATTTTGAATTTGAAATTTGGATTTGAAATGAGAATTGAAACCTAGGTTTCAACCTCGGGATTATGAAGAAAACTGGAATTTAGGTACCAGCCATGGAGTGAGAATCGGAGTTTAAGTGTTGATTGAAAAGATAAGAATCAGAATTTAGGTACTGATCCGAAAGAGCAAGAATTGAAATTTAAGTATCAATCCTGGAAGAGAATCGAAATTTAAGTTTCGATCACGAAAGGAGAGTCGAAATTTAGGTACCGACCTCGAAATGAGAACTGGAATTTAGGTACCAGTCTCAGAAGTTTAGAATTGAAATTTAGGTATCAATTAGAAAGAGAATTGAAATTTAGGTATCGATCTTGAAAGGAGAGTCGGAATTTAGGTACCGACCTCGAAATGAGAACTAGAATTTAGGTACCAGTCTCGGAAGTTTAGAATTGAAATTTTGGTATCAATTCGAAAGAGAATCGAAATTTAGGTATCGATCTCGAAAGGAGAGTCGGAATTTAGGTACCGACCTCGAAATGAGAACAGGAATTTAGGTACCAGTCTCGGAAGTTTAGAATTGAAATTTAGGTATCAATTCGAAAGAGAATCGAAATTTAGGTATCGATCTCAAAAGGAGAGTCGGAATTTAGGTACCGACCTCGAAATGAGAACTGGAATTTAGGTACCAGTCTCGGAAGTTTAGAATTGAAATTTAGGTATCAATTCGAAAGAGAATCGAAATTTAGGTATCGATCTCGAAAGGAGAGTCGGAATTTAAGTACAGACCTCGAAATGAGAACTGGAATTTAGGTATTCAGATCTCGAAAGTTTAGAATTGAAATTTAGGTATCAATTCGAAAGAGAATCGAAATTTAGGTATCGATCTCGAAAATAGAGTCGGAATTTAGGTACCGACCTCGAAATGAGAACTGGAATTTAGGTACCAGTCTCGGAAGTTGTCAAAATGGTCAACAGTGAACTTTTGATCAAAAAGTCAAGTTTGTCAAAATGGTCAATTTTTGACCCCATGACCAACCCATTGACCCAGGAGGTCAACTTTTGATTAAAAAAAAGTCATCTTTGGTCAAAATGATCAATTCTTGACCCAATTACGAACTCATTGACCGTATAGGTCAAATTTTGACCAAAAAGTCAACTCTGGTCAAAATGGTCAACCCTTGACCCAATGAACAAACCTTTAGCCCAATAGGTCAACTTTCGACCAAAAAAGTCAATTTTGGTCAAAATTGTCAATTTCTGAACCAATGACCACCCCGTTGATTCAATTGGTCAACTTTTCTGAAAAAGTCAACTTTGATCAAAATGGACAATTTCTTACATAAGACCACCCAATTGACCCAACGGTTGAACTTTTGACCAAAAACTAAATTTTGGTCAAAATAATCAATTGTTGACCGAATGACCAATTATTGACCCAACAAGTCAATCTCTGGGCAAAAAGTGAACTTTAGTCGAAATTGTCAATCTTTTACTCAATGACCAACCCATTGACCCAATATGTCAACTTTTGCCAAAAAATCAACTTTGGTCAAAATGGTCAATCTTTGACCCAATAACCAACCCATTGACCAATTAAGTTAACTTCTGACAAAAAACTTAAGTTTTGACATAATGACCAATTATTGATCCAATAAGTCAATATCTGACCAAAAAGTCAAATTTGGTAAAAATGGTCAATCCTTGACCCAAAGACCAACCTATTGACCCAATAGGTCAACATTTGACCAAAAAGTGGACTTTAGTCAAAATAGTCAATCCTTGACACAATGACCAACCCATTGACACAATTGGTTAACTTTTGACCAAAAAGTCATTTTTGCTCAATATAGTTAATTTTTGACCTAATGACTACCCCATTGACCCAATATGTCAAGTTTTGACCAAAAAAGTTAACTCTGGTCAAAATGGTCAATTTCTAACTCAATGACCACCAATTTGACCCAATGGGTCAACTTTTAACAAAAAATTTAATTTTAGTCAATATAGTCAATTTTTGACCTAATGACCAATTATTGGCCCAGTAAGTCAATCTCTGACCAAAAGTCAACTTTGGTCAAAATGGTCAATCCTTGACCCAATGACAAACCCATTGCCCCAATAAGTCAACTTTTGACCAAAAAGTCAACTATGGTAAAAATGGTCAATCTTTGACCCAATGACCCAATTGGTCAACTTTTGACTAAAAAGTTAATTTTGGTCAAAATAGTTAATTTTTGACATAATGACCAACTCATTGACCAAATAGGTCAACTTTTGACCAAAAAGTCAATTTTGGTCAAAATTGTTAACTTTTAACTTAATGACATCCCAATTAACCTAATAGGTCAACTTTTAACCAAAAAGTTAGTTTTTGTCAAAATGTTCAAAAGTTTCTGACCCAATGACCAACTCATTGACCCAATATGTCAACATTTAACCAAAAAGTCAATCTCCGCCAAAAAAGTCAACTTTGTTCAAAATGGTCAATCTTTGACCCAAGACCAACTCATTGACCCAATAGGTTAACTTTTTACCGTAAAGTCAACTTTGGTCGAATGGTCAATACCGACCAATGACCAACCCATCAATCTAATAGGTCAACCTTTGACCAAAAAGATAATTTTGGTCAAAATAGTCAATTTTTGACCTGATGACCATCCCATTGACCCAATGGGTCAGCTTTTGACCAAAATGTCAATTTAGGTCAAAATGGTCAATCCTTGAAACACTGACATACCCATTGACCAAATCGGTCAACTTTTGACAAAAAAGTAAATTTTTGTCAAATAGTCAATTTTTAACCTAACAACCACCCCATTGACACAATAGGTTAACTTTTAACCAAAAGACAACATTTTTCAAAATCGTCAATTCTTGACCCAATTACCAACCGTTTGACTAAAGAGGTCAACTTTTGACCTAAAAGTCAATTTTGGTCAAAATAGTCATTTTTGACCAAATAACCACCCCATTGACTAAATAGAAGAGCTTTTGACCAAAAAGTCAACTTTAGTCAAAATGATTAATTTCTGACTCAATGACAAAAAAGTCAACTTTGGTCGAAATAGTCAATCCTTGACCCAATAACAAACTCATTGACCCAATAATTCAACTTTTGACCAAAAAGTCAACTTTGGTCAAAATGGTCATTCCTTGACCCATTGACCCAATAGGTCAACTTTTAACCAAAAAGTCAATTTCTGACCCAATGACTAACCCATCAACGCAATAAGTGAACCTTTGACCAAAAAGTCGATCTAGTCAAAATGGTCTATTTCTGACCCATTGACCCAATATGTCAACTTTTGACCAAAAAGTCAACTTTGGTCAAGATGGTCAATCCTTGACCCAATGACCAACCCATTGACTCAATAAGTCAACTTTTGACCAAAAAGTCATTTTGGTCAAAATAGTCAATTTTTGACCTAATGACTAATTATTGACCCAATAAGTCAATCTGTTACCAAAAAGTCAACTTTGGTCAAAATGGTCAATCCTTGACCCAATGACCAACTCAATGACCCAATAGGTCAACTTTTGACTAAAAAGTCAATTTTGGTCAAAATAGTCAATTTTTGACATAATGACCATTTATTGACTCAGTAAGCAAATCTCTGACCAAGAAGTTAACTTTGGTCAAAATGGTCAATTTGTGACCCTATGACCAACCCCTTGACCCAATAGGTCAACTTTTGACCAAAAGTCAATTTTGGTCAAAATGATCAATCCTTGACCCAATGACCAACTCATGGCCTAATAGGTCAACTTTTGACCAAAAAGACAATTTTTGTCAAAATAGTTAATTTTTGAATTAATGACCAATTATTGACCTAATAAGTCAATCTCTGACCAAAAAGTCTACTTCGGTCAAAATGGTCAATCTTGACCCAATGACCAACCCATTGACCCAATAAGTCAACTTTTGACTAAAAAGTGAACTTTAGTCAAAATAGTCAATCCTTGACACAATAACAAACCAATTCACACAATAGGTCAACTTTTGACCAAAAAGTCAATTTTGGTCAATATAGTCAATTTTTAACCTAATGACCACACCAATGACCCAATAGCTCAATTTTTAACCAAAAAGTCAATTTTGGTCAAAATGGTCAATTTCTGACCCAATGACCACCCCATAGATCCAATGGGTCAACTTTTGACCAAAAATTCGATCTTGGTCAAAATATTCAATTTTTGACCAATGACTAATTATTGACCCAGTAAGTCAATCTCTGACCAAATAGTCAACTTAGGTCAAAATGGTCAATCTTTCACCTAATGACCAACCCATTGACCCAATAGGTCAACTTTTGACCGAAAAGATAATTTTTCCTAAAATAGTCAATTTTTGACTCAATGACCAACTCATTTACAAATTGGTTAAATTTTGACGAAAATGTCAATTTTGGTAAATAATAGTCAATTTTGACCAGAATGTCAATTTTGGTCAAAAAGTCAACTTTGGTCAAAACGGTCAATCGTTGACCCAATTACCAACCCATTAACCCAAAAGGTCAACTTTTAACCAAAATGTCAATTTTGGTCAAAAATATTAAATTTTTGACCTAATGACCTCCCCATTGAACTAGTAGGTCAACTTTTGACCAAAAAGTGAACTTTGGTCAAAATGGTCAATCTTTGACACATTGACTACCTACTGACCCAATGAGTCAACTTTTGACAAAAAATTCAATTTTGGCTAAAATAATCAATTTTTGACCTAATGATTAATAATTTACCAAATTAGACAATCTCTGACCAAAAAGTCAACTTCGGTCAAAATGGCTAATCCTTGACCCAATGACTAACCCATTGACCTAATTGATCAACTTTTGACAAAAAAGTCAATTTTGGTCAAAATAGTCATTGTTTGACCTAATGACCAATTATTGACCCAAATAGTCAATCTTTGACCAAAAAATCAACTTGTTTAAAATGGTCAATCCTTGACCCATGACAAACCCATTGACCAAATAGGTTAACTTTTGACCAAAAAGTCAACTTTAGTCAAAATGGTTATTCCTTGAACCAATGACAAAGCCATTGACCCAATAGATAAACTTTTAACCAAAAAGTCAATTTTGGTCAAAATAGACAATTTTTGACCGAATGACCACCCCATTGACTCAATAGGTCAGCTTTGGTTAAAATGGTCAATTTCTGACCCAACGACTAACCCATTAGCCCAATTGGACAACTTTTAACCAAAAAGTCAACTTTTGTCAAAATGATCAATCCATGACCCAGTCATCAACCGATTGACCGTATAGGTCAACATTAGATCAAAAAGTAAAATTTGGTCAAAATGTTAAATCCTTGACCCTATGAGCAAACCACTGACCCAATATATTGACTTTTGACCAAAAAGTCAATTTTGGTTAAAATAGTCAATTTTTAACCTAATGACAAATTATTGACCCAATAGGTAAACTTTTGACCAAAAAATCAACTTTTGACAATCCTTGACCCAATGACCAACCCACTGACTCAATAAGTCAACTTTTAGCTAAAAAGTCAACTTTGGTCAAAATGGTCAATCCTTGACCCAATGACCAACCCATTGATCCAAAAGGACAACTTTTGACCAAATAGCCAATTTTGGTCTAAACTGTCAATTTTTGACTTAATGACCGCCTCATTTAAGAAATAGGTCAACTTTTGACCAAAAAGTCAACTTTAGTCAAATGATCAATTTCTGACACTATGACCACCCCATTGACCCAATCGGTCAACTTTTAACCAAAAATTCAATTTTGGTCAAAATAATCAATTTTTATCCTAATGACCAATTATTGACCCAATAAGTCAATCTCTGACTGAAAAATCAACTTTGGTCAAAATGGTCAATCCTTGACCCAACGACCAACCCATTGACCCAATAGGTCAACTTTTGACCAAAAAGTCAACTTTGGTCAAAATGGTCAATCCTTAACCCATTGACCAACCCATTGACCCAATAGGTCACCTTTTGACCAAATGTTAATTTTGGTCAAAATAGTTAATTTTTCACCTAATGAGCACCCCATTGACCCAACAGGACAACATTTGACCAAAAAAATAACTTTGGTCAAAATGGTCAATTTTTGACCCAATGACCAACCCATTGACCCAATAGGTTAACTTCTGGCAAAAAAGTTAACCTTGGTCAAAATGGTCACACCTTAACCAAATGACCAACACATTGACACAATAGATCAACTTCTGACCAAAAACCAACTTTGGTCAAAATAGTCAATTTTTAACCTAATAACCAATTATTGACACAATAAGTCAATCTCTGACCTAAAATTCAACTCTTGTCAAAATGGTCAATATTGAATGAATGACCTACTCATTGAACAAATAGGTCAACTTTTGACCAAAAAATCAATTTTGGTCAAAATAGTCAATTTTTGACTTAATGACCATCCCATTGACCTAGTAGGTAAACTTTGGTTAAAACGATCAATCCTTGACCCAATGACCAACCCATTGACCAAATAGGTCAACTTTTGACCAAAAAGATAACTTTTTTCAAAATTGTCAATCCATGACAAAATGACCAACCCATTGACTAAATAGGTCAACTTTTGACCATGGTGACCGTGCGATTGAGCAAATAGATGAAGTTTTGACCTAAAAGTCAACTTTAGTCAAAATTGTTAATTTCTGACCCAATGACCTAAAAGTCAATTTTGGTCAAAATGGTCAATCTTTGACCCAATAACCAACTCATTTACCCAATAGGTCAACTTTTAACCAAAAAGTCGATTTGGTAAGGATGGTCAATTTCTGACCCAATGACCAACCCATTGACCCAATAGGTCAACTTTTGACCAAAAAGTCAACTTTGGTAAAGATGGTCAATCCTTGACCCAATGACCACCCCATTGACCCACTAGGTCAACTTTTGACCAAAAGGTTAATTTTGGTCAAAATAATCAATTTTTGACCTAAAGACCAATTACTGAAACAATAAGTCAATTTGTCACCAAAAAGTCAACATTAGTCAAAATGGTCAATCCTTGACCCAATGACCAACCCATTGACCCAATAGGTCAAATTTTGACCAAAAAGTCAATTTTAGACAAAATAGTCAATTTTTGAGCTAATGACCATTTATTGACACTGTAAGCCAATCTCTGACAAAAAAGTTAACTTTGGTCAAAAGGACAATTTCTGACCCAATGACCAACCCATTGATCCAATAGGTCAACTTTTGACCAAAAAGTTAACTTTGGTCAAAATGATCAATCCTTGACCCAATGACCAACCCATCGGCTTAATAGGTCAACTTTTGACCTAAACATCAATTTTGTCAAAATCGTAAATTTTTGAATTAATGACCGATTATTAACCCAATAAGTGAATTTCTGACCAAAAAATCAACTTTGGTCAAAATGATCAATCCTTGACCCAATAACAAACCCTTTGACCCAATAGCTCAACTTTTAACCAAAAAGTCAATTTTGGTCAAAATAGTCAATTTTTGAGCTAATGATCACCCATTGACCTAATAGGTTAACTTTTGACCAAAAAGTCAACTATGGTCAAAATGTTCAATTTTTGACCCAATGACCCAATAGGTCAACTTTTGACCAAAAAGTCAATTTTGGTCAAAATAGTCAATTTTTGACATAATGACCAACTCATTGACCCAATAGGTTAACTTTGGATCTAAAAGTCAATTTTTCTCAAAATTGTCAATTTTTAACATTATTACAACCCAATTGAAACAATAGGTCAACTTTTGACCAAAAAGTCAACTTTGGTCAAAATGGTCAATTTCTGACCCAATGACCAACCCATTGACCTAAAAGGTCAACATTTGACAAAAAATTCAATTTTGGTCAAAATAGTCAATTTTTGACCTAATAACCAATTATTGATTTAATAAGTCAATCTCTTAACCAAAAGTCATCTTTGGTCAAAATGGTCAATTCTTGACCCAATTACCACCTCATTGACCAAATCGGTCAACTTTTGACCAAAAAATCAACTTTGGTCAAAATGGTCAATTGCAGGTGACCACCCCGTTGACCTAATGGGTAAACACTTAACCAAAAATTCAATTTTGGTCAAAATAATCAATTATTGATCTAATGACCAAATATTGAACCAATAAGTCAATCTCTGACAAAAAAAGTCAACTTTGGTCAAAATGGTCAATCCTTTACCCAATGACAAACCCATTGACCCAATATGTTAACTTTTAAACAAAAAGTCAATTTTAGTCGAAATAATCAATTTTTGACCTAATGCCCACCCATTAACCCACTAGGACAACTTTTAACCTAAAAATGAACTGGTTAAAATTGTCAATTTTCGACCCCATGACCAACCCTTTGACACAATAGGTCAAGTTTTGACCAAAAAGTCATCTTTGGTCAAACTGATCCATTCTTGACCCAATTACCAACTCAATGATCAAATAGGTCAACTTTTGACCAAAAGTCAACTTTGGCCAAAATTGTTAATTTTTTACCTAATGACCACCCATTGACCCAATGGGTCAACTTTTGACTAAAATGTCAATTTTGTTTAAAATGTTCAATCCTTGAAACAATGACATACCCACTGATCCAATTGGTAAACGTTTGACACAAAAGGAAATTTTGGTCAAAATAGTCAATTTTTAGCCTAACAACCACCCCATTGACCCAATATGTCAACTTTCGACCAAAAAATCAACTTTAGTTAAAATGGTTAATTTCTTGCCCAATAACCAACCCATTAACCCAATATGTCAACTTTTGACCATAATAAGTCAACTTTTGTCAAAATCGTCAATCATTGACCCAATCACCAGCCCATTGACTAAATAGGTCAACTTTTGACCAAAAAGTCAATTTTGGTCAAAATAGTCAATTTTTGAGCTAATGACCATCCCATTGACCAAATAGATGAACTTTTGACCAAAAAGTCGACATTGGTCAAAATAATTAATTTCTGACCCAATACAAAAAAGTCAACTTTGGTGAAAATGGTAGTCTTTGACCCAATAACCAACTGATTGACCAAATATGTCAACTTCTTACCAAAAAGTCAATTTTGGTCAAAATTGTCAATTTTTGACCTAATGACCACCCATCGACCAAATAGGTCAAATTTTAACCAAAAAATCAATTTTGGTCAAAATGATCAATTTCTGATCCAATGACCAACACATTGACGTAATATGTCGATTTGGTCAAAATGGTCAATTTCTGACCCAATGACCAACCCATTGACCCAAGAGGTCATCTTTTGACTAAAAAGTAAACTTTTGTCAAAATGATCAATCCTTGATTTAATGACCAACCCATTGACCTAATAAGTCAACCTTTGACAAAAAAGTCAATTTTGGTCAAAATAGTCAATTTTTTACCTAATGACCAATTTTGACCCAGTAAGCCAATCTCTGACCAAAAAGTCAACTTTGGTCAAAATGGTCAATCCTTGACCCAATGACCAACCCATTGACCCAAAAGGTCAACTTTTAACCAAAAAGTTAACTTTGGTCAAAACGATCAATCCTTGACCTAATGACCAACTCATTGTCCTAATAAGTCAACTTTTTACCAAAAAGTTAATTTTAGTTAAAATAGACAATTTTTGAATTAAAGACCAATTACTGACCCAATAAGTCAATATTTGACCAAAAAGTCAACTTTGGTCAAAATGGTTAATCCTTGACCCAATGACAAACCCATTGACCCAATAGGTCAACTTTTGACCAAAAAGTGAATTTTTGTCAAAATAGTCAATTTTTGACCCAATGTCAACTGTTGACCAAAAAGTCAACTTTGGTCAAAATGGTCAATTTTTGACCCAATGACCAACCCATTGACCCAATTGGTCAACTTTTGACCAAAAAGTCATCTTTGGTCAAAATGGTCAATTCTTAACCCAATTAACAACTCATTGACCAAATAGGTCAACTTTTAACCAAAAGGCATCTTCTGTCAAAATGGTTAATTTTTGACCCTAATTAACAACTCATTGACCTAATGGGTCAACTTTTGACCAAAAATTTAATTTTAGTCAAAATAATCAATTTTTGACCTAATGAGCAATTATTGACCCAATAAATAAATCTCTGACCAAAAAGTCAACTTTGGTCTAAATGGTCAATCCTATACCTATTTACCAACCCATTAACCCAATAGGTCAACTTTTGACCAAAAAGTCAAATTTGGTCAAAATAGTCAAACCTTGACCCAATGACCAACCCATTGACCCAATAGGTTAACTTTTGACTAAAAAGTTAATTTAGGTCAAAAAAGTAAATTTTTAACCTAATGACCACCATTGACCAAATAGGTTAACTTTGGTTGATATGGTCAATTTATTACCCAAAGACCAACCCATAGACCCAATGGGCCAACTTTTGACCAAAAAGTCAACTTTTGTCAAAATGATCAATCCTTGACCCAGTGATCAACTCATTGACCATATAGGTCAACTTTTGATTAAAAACTCAACTTTGGTAAAAATGGTAAATCCTTGACCCAATGACCAACCCACTGACCCAATAGAATGACTTTTGAACAAAAAGTCAATTTTGGTCAAAATAGTCAATTTTTGAGCTAATGACCAATTATTGGCCCAATAGGTATACTTTTAGCCAAAAAGTCAACTTTTGTCAAAATGGTCAATCATTGACCCATTGACCAACCCATTGATCCAATAGGTCAACTTTTGACCAAAAAGTCAACTTTAGCCAAAATGGTCAATCCTTGACCAAGTGTCCAACCCATTACCCCAAAAGGACAACTTTTGACCAAAAAGTTAATTTTGGTCCAAATTGTCAATATTTGACCTAATGACCGCCTCATTGACCAATAGGTCAGCTTTTGACCATCAAGAAAACTTTGGTCAAAATTGTCAATTTCTGACACAATGACGACTCCATTGACCCAATCGGTTTACTTTTGACCAAAAATTCAATTTTGGTCAAAATAATCAAATTTTGTCCTGATGACCAATTATTGACTCAATAAGTCAATCTCTGACTAAAAAGTCAACTTTGGTCAAAATGGTCAACTTTAGTTAAAATGATCAATTTCTGACCCAATAACCAACCCATTGACCCAATAGGTCAACTTTTGACCAAAAAGATAACTTTTATCAAAATCGTCAATCCTTGACCCAATGACCAACCCATTGACTAAATATGTCAACTTTTGACCAAAAAGTCAATTTTGGTCAAAATAGTCCATTTTTGACCTAATGATCATCCCATTGACCAAATAGATGAACTTTTGACCAAAAAGTCAACTTTGGTCAAAATGTTTAATTTTTGACCCAATGAACAAAAAGGCAACTTTGGTCTAAATAGTCAATCCTTGACACAATAACCAACTCATTGACCAAATAGGTCAACTTTTGACCAAAAAGTGAACTTTGGTCAAAATGGTCAATTCTTGACCCAATAGGTCAACTTTTGACGAAAAGTCAATTTTGTTCAAAATAGTTAACTTTTGACCTAATGGCCACCCATTGACCCAATAAGTCAAGTTTGGACCAAAAAGTCAATTTTAGTAAAAATGGTCAATTTATGACCAATTGACCAACCCATTGACCCAGTATGTTAACTTTTGACCAAAAAGTCGATTTGGTCAAAACAGTCAATTTCTGACCCAATGACCACATTGACCCAATAGGTCAACTTTTGGCCTAAATTTTAATTTTGGTCAAAATGGTCAATGCTTGACCGAATGACTAACCCATTGACCTAATAGGTCAATTTCTAACCAAAAAGTCAATTTTGGTCAAAATAATCAATTTTGACCTAATGACCGATTATTGACCCAATAAGTCAATCAGTTACCAAAAAGTCAACTTTGGTCAAAATGGTCAAAACTTGACCCAATGACCAACCAATTTACCTGATTGGTCAACTTTTGACCGAAAAGTTAATTTTGGTCAAAATAGTGAATTTTTGACCTAATGTTGAATTTTTGACTAGTAAGCCAATCTCTGACCAAAAAGTCAACTTTGGTCAAAATGTTCAATTTGTGACCCAATGACAAAATAATTGACCAATATGTCAACTTTTGAGCAAAAAGTTAATTTTGTGAAAATATTTAATTTTTTAGTTAATGACCAATTATTGACCCAATTAGTTAATTTTTGACCAAAAAGTCAACTTTGGTCAAAATGGTCAATCCTTAACCCAATGACAAACTCTTTGACCCAATAGATCAACTTTTGACCCAAAATTCAATTTTGGTCAAAATAATCAATTTTTGACCTAAAGACCACCCATTAACCCAATAGGTCAACTTTTAACCAAAAGGTCAACTTTGGTTAAAATGGTAAATTTTTGACCCAATGACCAACACATTGAACAAATAGGTTAACTTTTGACCAAATTTGGTCAAAATGGTCAATTTTTGACCCGATGACCAACCTATTGACCCAATAGGTCAACTTTGATAAAAAAGTCATATTTTGTCAAAATAGCCAATTCTTGACCCAATTAACATCTCATTGACCAAATCAGTCAACTTTTGACCAAAAAGTCAACTTTGGTCAAAATAGTCAATTTATGACCCAATGACCAAGCTGTTGACCCAATGAGTCAACTTTTGATCAAAATTTCAATTTTGGTCAAAATAGTTAATTTTTGACCTAATGACCAACTATTGACCCAATAAGTCAATCTCTGACCAATAAGTCAACTTCATTCAATCCTTGACCCAATGACCAACCCATTGACCCAAAAGGTTAACTTTTTACCAAAAAGTCAACTTCGGTCAGAATGGTCAATCCTTGACCAAATGGCCAACCCTTTGACCCAATAGGTCAACTTTAGACCAAAAAGACAATTTTTGTCAAAATAGTTAATTTTTGACCCAATGACCCCATTGAGCCTATGGGTCATCTTTTGACCAAAATGTCAATTTTGGTGAAAATGGTCAATCCTTGATACAATGACATACCCATTGACCCAACTAGTCAACTTTTGACAAAAAAGTAAATTTTGGTCAAAATAGTCAATTTTTTACATGTCAACTACCTCATTGACCCAATAGGTCAACTTTTGACCAAAAAGTCAACTTTAGTTAAAATGGTAAATTTCTGACCCAATAACCAACACATTAACCCAATAGGTCAACATTTGACCAAAAAGACAACTTTTTTCAAAATCATCAATCCTTGACCCAATGACTAACCCATTAACTAAATAGGTCAACTTTTGACCAAAAGTCAATTTTGGTTAAAATAGTCAATTCTTTAACTAATAACCATTCCATTGAACAAATAGATGAACTTTTGATCAAAAAGTCAACTACGGTCAAAAAAATTAATTTCTGACCCATTGACCAAAAGTTAACATTGGTCAAAATGGTCAATCCTTGACCCAATAACCAACTCATTGACCCAATAGGTCAACTTTTAACCAAAAAGTCATCTTTGGTTAAAATGGTCAATTTTTGACCCAATGACCACTCCATTTACCCAATTGGTCAACTTTTGACCAAAAATTTAATTTTGGTCAAAATAGTCTATTTGTGACATAATGACCAATTATTGACCCAATAATTCAATCCCAGACCAAAAAGTCAACTTTAATCAAAATGGTCAATCCTTAACCCAATGACCCAATAGGTCAACTTTGGTCAAAATGGTCAAACCTTAACCCAATGACCAACCCATTGCACGAATAGTCAATTTTGGTCAAAATAGTCAATTTTTGACCTAATGACCACCCATTGACCCAATGGGTCAACTTTTGACCAAAATGTCAACTTTGGTCAAAATGGTCAATCCTTGACACAATGTCATACCCATTGACCCAATTGGTCAACTTTTGACAAAAAGTCAACTTTGGCCAAAATGGTAAATTTCTGACACAATGACCAAAAAGTTAACTGTTATCAAAATGGATAATCCTTGACTCAATAAACAACTCATTAATCCAATAGGTCAACTTTTGATCAAAAGTCAACTTTGGTCAAAATGGTGAATCCTTGACCTAAAGACCAACCCATTGAACCAATAGGTTAACTTTTGACAAAAAAGTCAATTTTAGTCAAAATAGTCAATTTTTGACCCAATGACCTCCCATTAACCCAATAGATCAACTTTTGACTAATAAGTCAATTTTGGTCAAAATGGTCAATTTCTGACCCAATGACCAACCCATTGACCCAATATGTCAACTTTTGACCAAAAAATTGATTTGATCAAAAAGGTTAATTTCTGACCCAATGAACAACCCATTGACTCAATAGGTCACCTTTTAACCAAAGAGAAAATTTTGGTCAAAATGGTCAATCCTCGAACCAACGACCAACCTATTGAATAAATAAGTCAACTTTTGACCAAAAAGTCAATTTTGGTCAAAATAGTCAATGTTTGACCTAATGACCCTCCCATTGACCAAATAGATGAACTTTTGACCAAGAAGGCAACTTTGGTAAAAATTGTTAATTTCTCACCTTATGACCAAAAAGTCAACTTTGGTCAAAATGGTCAATCCTTGACCCAATGAACAACCCATTGACCCAATATGTCAACTTTTGATTAAAAAGTCAATTTTGGTCAAAAAAATCAATTTTTTACCAAATGACCACCCCATTGATCCAATATGTCAACTTTTGACAAAAAAGTCAAGTTGCGTCAAAATGTCAATTTCGATCCAATGACCAACCCATCGAATTCTATAGTCAACTTTCGACTAAAAGTCAACTTTGGTCAAAATGGTCAATTTCGACATAATGACCACCCACTTGACTCTGCATGTCAACTTCGACCAAAAAAATTAAATTTTCGTTAAAAAAATCAATTTTCGATCGAATGACCAATTATCGATCTAATAAGTCAATCTTCGACAAAAAAGTCAACTTTAGTCGAAAAGTTTATTTTGATCAAAAAGTTAACCCATTAAACAATTCTCGACATAATGACCAACCCATCGATTCGACAGTCAACTTTTGACCAAAAAGTTAATTTTGGTCAAAATTATCAATTTTTGACCTAATAACCACCCCATTAACCCAATAGGTCAATTTTTGACCAAAAAATCAACTTTGCTTACAATGGTTAATTTCTGACCCAATGACCAACCCATTAACCCAATAAGTCAACTTTTGACCAAAAAGTCAACATTTGTCAAAATGGTCAATCCTAGACCCAATGATCAACCCATAAACCCAATAGGTCATCTTTTGACCAAAATAGTCAAATTTTGACATAATGACCAATTATTGACCCAAAAAGTCAATCTCTGACAAAAAGGTCAACTTTTGTCAAAATGGTAAATCCTTAATCGAATGACCAACCTGCTGACCTACTAGATCGACTTCTAACCAAAAAGTCAATTTTGGCCAAAATAGTCAATTTTTGACCTAATTATCACTTATTGATCCAATATGTCAACTTTTGACCAAAAAATCAACTTTGGTCAAAATGGTAAATCCTTGACCCAATGACCAACCCATTGACCCAATAGGTCAACTGTTGATCAAAGCGTGAACTTTACTCAAAATAGTCAAACCTTGACACAATGACCAACCCATTGACCCATTATGTTAACTTTTGACAAAATGTCGATTTGGCCAAAACGGTCAATTTCCGAATCTAATGTCAACTTCAACCTAATAGTCAACTTTCGACTCATCTCATCAATCTATCAACTCATATAATCAATTTTCGAACTAATGGCCAATTTTTTACTTAAGAAGCAAATCTCCGACCAAAAGTCAACTTCTGGTCAAAATCTTCAATTCTGTGACCCAATGACAAACCAATCGACCTAATCAGTCAACTTTCGACAAAAAGTCGGCTTTGTCAAAATATTTCATTTTTGAATTAAAGATCAATTATTGACCCAATTAGTCAATATTTGATCAAAAACTCAACTTTGGTCAAAATGGTCAATCTTTGACCCAATGACAAACCATTTGACCTAATAGGTCAACTTTTGAGCCAAAAGTCAATTTTGGTCAAAATAATCAATTTTTGACTTAAAGACCACCCATTGACCCAATATGTGAACTTTTGAACAAAAATTCTTCTTTGGTCAAAATGGTCAATTTCTAACCCAATGATTATCATATTGACCCAATGGGTCAACTTTTGAAAAAAAATTCAATTTTGGTCAAAATAGTCAATTTTTGACCTGATGACCAATTATTGACCCAGTAAGTCAATCTCTGACAAAAAATTCAACTCCAATCAAAATAGTTAATCCTTGACCCAATGACCAACCAATTGACCCAATAGGTCAACTTTTGACCAAAAAGTCAACTATGGTCAAAATGGGCAATCTTTGGCCTAATGACCCAATAGGTCAACTTTTGACCAAAATCTCAATCTTGTTCAAAACAGTAAATTTTTGACATAATGACCAACTCATTGACCCAATATGTCAACTTTTGACCAAAAAGTCAATTTAGGTTAAATTTGTCAATTTTTGACGTAATGACCACCCAATTGACCCAATAGGTCAACTTTTGACCAAAAAGTCAACTTTGGTCAAAATGGGCAATTTCTGACACAATGATCAACCCCTTGACCCAATATGCCAACTTTTGACCAAAAAGTCAATTTTGGTCAAAATAGTCAATTTTTGACCAAATGAGCAATTATTGACCTAATAAGTTAGTCTCTGACCAATAAGTCAACTTTGTTCAAAATGGTCAATCATTGACCCAATGACCAGCCCATTGACCCAACACATTAACTTTTTACCAAAAAGTCAACTTTGGTCAGAATGGTCAATGCTTGACCAAATGACCAACCAATTGACCAAATATGTCAACTTTTGACCAAAAAGACAATTTTGGTCAAAATTATCAATTTTTGACCTAATGACTACCCCCATTGACCCAATGGGTCAACTTTGACCAAAATGTCAATTTTGATCAAAATGATCAATCCTTGATACAATGACAGACCCATTGACCCAATTTGTCAACTTTTGATAAAAAAGTAAATTTTGGACAAAATAGTCATTTTTTAACCTAACAACCACCCCATTGACTCAGTAGGTCAACTTTTGAACAAAAGCCAACTATAGTTAAAATGGTCAATTTATGACCCAATAACCAAACCATCAATCTAACAGTCAACTTTTGACCAAAAAGACAACTTTGGTCAAAATCATCAATCCTTGACCTAGTGAATATCCCATTAACTAAATATGTCAACTTTTAACCAAAAAGTCAATTTTGGTCAAAATAGTCAATTTTTGACCTAATAACTATCCCATTGACTAAATAGATGAACTTTTGACAAAAATTCAACTTCAATCAAAATGGTTAATTCTCTACTCAATATCTAACTCATTGACCTAATAAGTCAATTTTTGGCCAAAATGTCAATTTTGGTCAAAATAGTCAATTTTGACCTAATGACCACTTATTGACCCAATAAGTCAATCTCTTTCCAAAAAGTTAACTTTGGTCAAAATGGTCAATCATCGAATCCAAAGACAAACGTATAGACCTATCAGTCAACTTTTGACCAAAAAGTCAACTTTGGTCAAAATGGCCAATCCTTGACCCAATGACCAACCCATTGACCCAATAGATCAAATTTTGATCAAAAATTTAATTTTGAACATAATAGTCAATTTTGGACCTATTGACCAATTATTGACCCAATCAGTCAATCTCTGACCAAAAAGTCAACGTTGGTCAAAATAATCAATTTTCAATCTAACGACAACCCATTTTCCCAATTACCAACTTTCGACAAAAAATCAACATCGTCAAAATGGTCAATCCTCGACCTAATGATGAACCCATCGACCAAGAGGTCAAATTCACTAGAAAGTCAATTTCGGTCAATATAGCCAATTTTCGATCTAATTGAGCACCCATCGATCTAATAGGTCAACTTTTGACCGAAAAGTCAATTTTGGTCAAAATGGTCAATTTCTGATTCAATGACCAGCCTATTGATCCAATATGTCAACTTTTGACTGAAAAGTCGATTTGGTTAAAATGATCAATTTCTTACCCAATGACCAACCTATTGACCTAATTGATCAACTTTTGTCCAAAAGCTTAACTTTGGTTAAAATGGTCAATTTTGGTCAACATAATGACCAACCCATTGACTCAATACAGTCAACTTCGACCAAAAAGTCAATTTCGGTCAAAATACGCTAATTTGACGACTCAATTAATTATCGACACAATAAGTCAATCTCGTACAAAAAGTCAACTTTGGAAAAATGGTCAATCTTCGACCCAAATACCAACCCATCGAATTAAATCGGTCAACTTTCGACCAAAAAGTCAACTTTCGTCAAATGGTCAATCATTGGCCCAATGACCAACCCATAGACTTAATAAGTCAACTTTTGACCAAAAATTTAATTTTAGTCAAAATAATCAATTTTTGACATATTACCAATTATAGATCCAATCAGTCAATTTCTGAACAAAAAATCAATTTTGGTCAAAATGGTTAATCCTTGCCTAATGACCAAGCAATTGACCCAATTGGTCAACTTTTGACCAAAAAATCAACTTTGGTCAAAATGATCAATCCTCGACCCAATGACCAACCCATCAATCTAATACATCAACTTTTCGAGCAAAAAGGCAATTTTGGTCAAAATAATCAATTTTTTACCTAAGGACCATCCCATCGACCCAATAGTCAACTTTTCGACCAAAAGAACAATTTTGGTCAAAATAGTCAATTTTTAACCTAATGACCACCCCATTGACCCAATGGGTCAACATTTAACCAAAATGTCAATTTTGGTCAAAATGGCGAATCATTGATACAATGACATACCCATTGACCCAATTGGTCAACTTTCGACAAAAAAGTAATTTTTGGTCAAATAGTCAATTTTTAACATAACAACCACCTCATCGACCTAAAGAGGACAACTTTTGACCAAAAAGTCATCTTTAGTTAAAATGGTCAATTTCTGAGCCAATAACCACCCCAGCCGAACCTCGTCAAAATCTTTAATCGTCGACCCAATCACTAAACCATCGACTAATAAGGTTAACTTCGACCAAAATGTCAACTTGGTCAAAATGGTCAATCCTCGACCCAATAACCAATACATCGACCTAATAAGTCAACTATCGACCAAAAAGTCAACTTTCGTCAAAATGGTCAATCTTGACCCAATGAACAACCCACTGACTCAATAGGTCATCTTTTGACCAAAGTCAAGTTTGGTCAAAATAGTCAATTTTTTACCTAATGACCCCCCATTAGCCTAATAGGTAAATCAAAATTGTCAATTTCTGACCCAATGACATACCCATTGACCCAATAGGTCAAATTTTGACAAAAAGTCAACTTTGGCCAAAATAGTGAATTTCTAACATATTGACTACCCAAAGGACCCAATGGGTCAACTTTTGACAAAAAAATAAATTTTGGTCAAAATAATTAGTTTTTAACTGAATGACCAATTATTGACCTAATAAGTCAATCTCTGGCCACAAAGTCAACTTTGATCGAAATTTTCAATCTTTTACTGAATGACCAACTCATTGATCCGATAGGTCAACTTTTAACCAAAAAGTCAACTTTGGTCAAAATGATCGTCCTTTACCCAATGACCAACCCAATAGGTTAACTTTTGACCACAAAGTTAATTTTGGTAAAAATTGTCAATTCTTAACCTTATGACAACCCCATTAACCCAATAGGTCAACTTTTAACCAAAAATTCAAGTTTGGTTAAAATGGTCAATTTCTGACCCAATGACCAACACATTAACTCAATAGGTCAACTTTTAACCAAAACGTCAACTTTGGTCAAAGTGGTCAATTTTTGACCCTATGACAAACTCATTGACCCTATAGGTCAATTTTTGACCAAAATAATCAATCGTGGACATTATGACCAAATATAGACCCAATAAGTCAATCTCTGACCAAAAAGTAAACTTTGGTCAAAATGGTCAATCCTCGACCCAATGACCAACCAATTCACCCAATAGTCAACTTTCGACAAAATAGTAAACTTTAGTCAAAATAGTCAAACCTTAACACAATGACCAACCCATTGACACAATAGATCAACTTTTTACAAAAAAGTCAGTTTTGGTCAATATAGTCAATTTTTGACATAATGACCACCCCCATTGACCCAATATGTCAACTTTTTACTAAAAAGTCAGCTTTGATCAAAATGATCAATTTCTGACCCAATGACTACCCCATTGACCCAATGGGTCAACTTTTGACTAAAAATTTAATTTTGGTCAAAACAGTCAATTTTTGACCAAATGACCAATTATCCACCCAATCGCTCAATGTCCGACCAAAATGTCAACTTTGGTCAAAATGGTCAATCCTCGATCCAATGACGAACCCATCGACCCAAAGCAGGTCAACTTTCGACCAAAAGTTAATTTTGGTCAAAATAGTTATTTTTCGACCAAATTACCAATTATTTACCCAATAAATCAATCTCTGATATAAAAGTCAATATTTGGTCAAAATGGTTAATCATCGATCCAATGACCAACCCATTGACCCAATATGTCAAATTTTGACCAAAAAGTAAACTTTGGTCAAAATGGTCAATCCTTGACCCAATGACAAACCCATCGATCTAATAGTCAACTTTCGACCAAAATAATCAATCTTGGACATAATGACCAAATATAGACCTAATAAGTCAATCTTCGACCAAAAAGTCAACTTTGATCAAAATGGTCAATCCTCAATCTATCGACCAACCAATTAACCCAATAGGTCATCTTTGGACAAAAAAGTAAATAGTCAAAATTGTCAAACCTTAACACAATGACCAACCCATTGACACAATAGATCAACTGTTTACAAAAAAGTGAGTTCTCATTAATATAGTCAAATTTTGACATAATGACCACCCCATTGACCCAATATGTCAACTTTTTACCAAAAAGTCAGCTTTGGTCAAAATGGTCACTTTCTGACCCAATGACTACCCCATTGACCCAATGGGTCAACTTTTGACAAAAAATTAAATTTTGGTCAAAACAGTCAATTTTTGACCTAATGACCAATTATCCACCCAGTCAGTCAATCTCTGACCAAAAATTCAACTTTGGTCAAAATGGTCAATCCATGATCCAATGACGAACCCATTGACCCAGTAGGTCAACTTTTGACCAAAAAGTTAATTTTGGTCAAAATAGTTAATTTTTGACCAAATGACCAATTATTGACCCAATAAGTCAATCTCTGACATAAAAGTCAACATTTGGTCAAAATGGTCAATCATTGATCCAATGACCAACCCATTGACCCAATATGTCAACTTTTGACCAAAAAGTCAACTTTGGTCAAAATGATCAATCCTTGACCCAATGACCAACCCATTGACTCAATTGGTCAACTTTTGACCAAAATGTTACTTTTGGTCAAAATAGTCAATTTTTGATATAACGACCAACCATTAACCCAATAGGTCAACTTTTGACCAAAAAGTCAATTTTGGTCAAAATAGTCAATTTTGGTCAAAATAGTCAATTTTTGATATAATGACCAACTCAGTGACCCTATACGTCAACTTTTGACCAAAAAGTCAATTTTTTTCAAAATTGTCAATTTTTTACATAATGACCTCAATTGACCCAATAGGTCAACTTTTGACCAAAAAGTCAAAATTGGTCAATATGGTCAATTTCTGACCCAATGCCCAACCCATTGACCCAATAGATTAACTTTTAACTAAAAAGTTAATTTTGGTCAAAATAGTCAATTTTTGACCTAATGACCAATTATTTAAAATATTCAATCCTTCACCCGCTAACCAACCCATTGACCAAATAGGTTAACATTTTACTAAAAAGTCAACTTTTGTCAGAATTTTCAATCCTTGACGAAATGACCAACCTATTGACCCAATAGGTCAATTTTTGACCAAAAAGGTAATTTTGTCAAAATAGTCCATTTTTGACCTAATGACCACCCCATTGACCCAACGGGTCAACTTTTTACCAAAATGTAAATTTTGGTCAAAATGTTCAATCCTTGACACAATGATATACCCATTAACCCAATTGGTCAATTTTTGAAGAAAAAGTAATTTTTTGTCAAAATAGTCAATTTTTAACCTGACAGCCACCCCATTGATCCAATAGGTCAACTTTTGACCAAAAAGTCAACTTTAGTTAAAATGGATAATTTTTAACATATTGACCACGCAAAGGACCCAATCGGTCAACTTTTGACAAAAAAGTAAATTTTGGTCAAAATAATTAATTTTTTACCGAATGACCAATTATTGACCCAATAAGTCAATCTCTTACTAAAAAGTCAACTTTGGTCAAAGTTGTCAATCTTTGACCCAGCGACTAACCCATAGACCCATTGGGTCAACTTTTGACCAAAAAGTCAAATTTGTTCAAAATAGTCAATCCTTGACCCAATGATCACCAAATTGACTCAAAAGGTCAAACGTTGACAAAAAATTCAATTTTGGTCAAAATTGTCAATTTTTGACATATTGACCAATTATTGACCTAATCAGTCAATTTCTGACAAAAGTCAACTTTGGTTAAAATGATCCAATGGCCAACCCATTTACCCAATTAGTCAACTTTTGACCAAAAAATCAACTTTGGACAAAATGGTCAATCCTTGACCCATTGAAAAACCCATTGACCCAATAGATCAATTTTTGACCAAAAAGTTAATTTTGACTAATAGGTCAACTTTTGACTAAAAAGTCAACTTTTGTCAAAATGGTCAATTTCTAATCCAATGACTTTGACCAAAAATTCAATTTTAGTCAAAATAGTCAACTTTTGACCAAAAAGTCAACCTTTAGTCGAAAAGTTAATTTTGATAAAAAAGTTGGCCCATTGATCAATTTCTGACAAAATGACCAACCCATTGACCCTATAGGTCAACTTTTGACTAAAAATTAATTTTAGTCAAAAATATCAATTTTTGACCTAATAAACACCCTATTAACCCAATAGGTCAATTTTTTACCAAAAAATTAAGTTTGCTTACAATGGTTAATTTCTGACCCAATGACCAACCAATTAACCCAATAAGTCAACTTTTGACCAAAAAGTCAACATTGGTCAAAATGGTCAACCCATATACCCAATAGGTCATTTTTTAACCAAAATAGTCAAATTTTGACATAATGACCAATTATTGACCCAAAAAGTCAATCTTTGACCAAAAAGTCAACTTTTGTCAAAATGGTAAATCCTTAATCGAATGACTAACATAATGACCCAATAGATCGACTTCTGACCAAAAAGTCAATTTTGGCCAAAATAGTCAATTTTGGCCAAAATAGTCAATTTTGGCCAAAGTAGCCAATTTTTGACCTAATTATCACTTATTGATCCAATAGATCAACTTCTGACAAAAAATCAACTTTGGTCAAAACGGTAAATCCTTGACCCAATGACCAACCTATTGACCCAATAGGTCAACTTTTGACCAAAAAGTGAACTTTAGTCAAAATAGTCAAACTTTACACAATGACCAACCCATTGACCCAATATGTCAACTTTTGACCAAAAAGACAATTTTGGTCAATATAGTCAATTTTTGACCTAATGACCAATTTTTGACTTAGTAAGCAAATCTCTAACCAAAAAACTAACTTTGGTTAAAATGTTCAATTTGTGACCCAATGATAAACCAATTGACCTAATAGGTCAACTTTTGACCAAAAAGTCAATTTTGTCAAAATATTTAATTTTTGAATAAATGACCGATTATTGACCCAATTAGTCAATATTTGATCAAAAAGTCGATTTTGGTCAAAATGGTCAATCCTTGACCCAATAGGTCAACTTTTGAGCCAAAAGTCAATTTTGGTCAAAATAATCAATTTTTGACCTAAAGACCACCTATTGACCCAATATGTGAACTTTTTGAACAAGAAGTCAGCTTAAGTCAAAATGGTCAATTTCTGACCCAATGACTATCCCATTGAACCAATAGGTCAACTTTTAACAAAAAATTCAATTTTGGTCAAAATAGTCAATTTTTGACCTAATGACCAATTATTGACTCAGTAAGTCAATCTTTGACCAAAAAGTCAACTTTAGTCAAAATGGTTAATCCTTGACCCAATGACCAACCCATTGACCCAAAATATCTACTTTTGACCAAAAAGTCAATCATGGTCAAAATGATTAATCTTCGACCCAATGACCTAATAGGTGAACTTCGACCAAAATGTCAATTTTGGTCAAAATAGTCAATTTGTGACATAATGACCAATTCATTGACCAAATATGTCAACTTTTGACCTAAAAGTCAAATTTGGTCAAAATTGTTAATTTTTGACTTAATAACCACCCAATTGCCCCAAAAGGTCAACTTTTGACCAAAAAGTCAACTTTGGTCAAAATGGTCAATTTTTGACCCAATGATCAACCGCTTGACCAATATGTCAACTTTTGACCAAAAAGTCAATTTTGGTCAAAATAGTCAAATTTTGACCTAATGAGCAATTATCGACCCAATAAGTCGACTCTCGATCAATAAGTCAAATTTATTCAAAATGGTCAATCCTCGACCCAATGACCAACCCATTGACCCATTACATTAACTTTTTACCAAAAAGTTAACTTTGGTCAGAATGGTCAATCCTTAACCAAATGACTAACCCATTGTCCCAATAGGTCAACTTTTGACCAAAAAGACAATTATGGTCAAAATAGTCGCATTATCGACCTAATGACCACCCCATCAATCCAATGGGTCAACTTTTGACCAAAATGTCAATTTTGGTCAAAATGATCAATCCTTGATACAATGACAGACCTATTGCCCCAATTTGTCAACTTTTGACAAAAAAGTAAATTTTGGACAAAATAGTCAATTTTTAACCTAACAACCACCCTATTGACTCAGTAGGTCAACTTTTGACAAAAAAAGTCAACTTTAGTTAAAATGGTCAATTTATGACCCAATAACCAACCCATTGACCCAATAGGTCAACTTTTGACCAAAAAGATAACTTATGTCAAAATCGGCAATCCTTGACCAAATGACTATTCCATTGACTAAATAGGTCAGCTTTTAACCAAAAAGCGAATTTTGGTTAAAATAGTCAATTTTTCACCTAATGGTTATCTCATGGACTAAATAGATGAACTTTTGACCTAAAAGTCAACTTCGATTAAAATGGTTAATCCTTGACCCAATAACCAACTCATTGATAGGTCAACGTTTGGCCAAAATGTCAATTTTGGTCAAAATAATCAATTTTGACCTAATGACCACTTATTGACCGAATAAGTCAATCTCTTACCAAAAAGTCAACTTTGGTTAAAATGGTTAATCATTGACCCAACGATAAACATATAGACCCACTGGGTCAACTTTTGACCAAAAATTCAATTTTGGTCAAAATAATCAATTTTTGACTTATTGACCAATTAGTGACCCAATCAGTCAATCTCTGACCAAAAAGTCAACTTTGGTCAAAATGATCAATTTTTGACCCAATGACAACCCATTTTCCCAATTAGTTAACTTTTGAAAAAAAATCAACATTGGTCATAATGGTCAATCCTTGTCCCAATGACAAACTCATTGACCAATAGGTCAAATTTTGATTAAAAAGTCAATTTTGGTCAAAATTGTCAAATTTTGATATAATGACCACCCATTAACCCAATAGGTCAACTTTTGACCGAAAAGTCAATTTTGGTCAAATTGGTCAATTTTTGATCCAAAGACTAACCCATTGACCCAATATGTCAACTTTTGACCAAAAAGTCGATTTGGTCAAAATGATCAATTTTTAACCCAATGACCAACCTATTCAACGAATCGGTCAACTTTTGACCAAAAAGTCAACTTTGGTTAAAATGGTCAATTTTGTTCAACATAATGACCAACCCATTGACTCAATAGGTCAACTTTGACCAAAAAGTCAATTTTGTTCAAAATAGTTAATTTTTGACCTAATGACCAATTATTGACCCAATAAGTCAATCTCTTACAAAAAAAGTCAACTTTGGACAAAATGGTTAATTTTTTACCCAAAGAACAACCAATTGACCAAATGGGTCAACTTTTGACCAAAAAGTCAACTTTAGTCAAAATGGTCAATCCTTGGCCCAATGACCAACCCGTAGACTCAATTGGTCAACTTTTGACCAAAAATTCAATTTTAGTCAAAATAGTCATTTTTTGACTTATTATCCAATTATAGACCCAATCAGTCAATCTCTGACCAAAAAGTCAACTTTCGTCAAAATGGTCAATCCTTGCGCAATGACAATGCAATTGACCCAATTCGTCAACTTTTGACCAAAAAATCAACTTTGCTCAAAATAATCAATCCTTGACCCAATAATCAACCCATTGACCCAATACATTAACTTTTGAGCAAAAAGGTAATTTTGGTCAAAATAATCAATTTTTTACCTAAGGACCATCTCATTGACCCAATAGGTCAACTCTTGACCAAAAAGATAATTTTGGTTAAAATAGTCAATTTTTGACCTAATGACCACCGCATTGACTATCAATGGGTCAGCTTTTGACCAAAATGTCAATTTTGGTCAAAATGTCAATTTTGGTCAAAATGGCCAATCATTGATACAATGACATACCCAATGACCCAATTGGTTAACTTTCGACAAAAAAGTAAATTTTTGTCAAAATAGTCAATTTTTAACATAACAACCACCTCATTGACCCAATAGGACAACTTTTAACCAAAAAGTCATCTTTAGTTAAAATGGTCAATTCCTGACCCAATAACCACCCTAGTGAACCTGGTCAAAATCTTCAATCGTTGACCCAATGACCAAACCATTTACTAAATAGGCTAACTTTTGACCAAAATGTCAACTTTGGTCAAAATGGTCAAACCTTGACCCAATAACCAACACATTGACCCAATAGGTCAACTATTGACCAAGAAGTCAACTTTGGTCAAGATGGTCAATCCTTGACTCAATGAACAACCCATTGACTCAATAGGTCATCTTTTAACCAAAGTCAAGTTTGGTCAAAATAGTCAATTTTTTACCTAATGACCACCCCATTGGCCCAAAGGTAAATCAAAATTGTCAATTTCTGACCCAATAACCCATTGACCAATAGGTCAAATTTTGACAAAAAGTCAACTTTGGTCTAAATGGTCAATTTCGAACATATTGACCACCCAAAGGACCCAATGGGTCAACTTTTGATAAAAAATTAAATTTTGGTCAAAATATATAGTTTTTTACTGAATGGCCAACTATTGACCCATTAAGTCAATATCTGGCCAAAAAGTCAACTTTGGTCGAAATTTTCAGTCTTTTACTGAATGACCAACCCATTGATCTAATAGGTCAACCTTTGACCAAAATGTCAACTTTGGTCAAAATGATCGTTCTTAACCCAATGACCAACCCAATAGGTCAACTTTTGACCACAAAGTTAATTTTGGTAAAAATTGTCAATTCTTAACCTTATGACCAGCCATTAACCCAATAGGTCAACTTTTAACCAAAAATTCAAGTTTGGTTAAAATGGTCAATTTCTGACCCAATGACCAACACATTAACTCAATAGGTCAACTTTTGACCAAAAAGTCAACTTTCGTCAAAATGGTCAATCCTTGACCGAACAAACCCATCGACCTAACAGTCAACTTTTGACTAAAATAATCAATATTCGACATAATGACCAAATATTGACCCAATAAGTCAATCTCTGACCAAAAAGTCAACTTTAGTCAAAATGGTCAATCCTTAACCCAATGATCAACCAATTCACCTAATAGGTGAACTTTTGACGAAAAAGTGAACTTTAGTCAAAATAGTCAAACCTTAACACAATGACCAACTCATTGACACAATAGGCCAACTTTTTTTTAAAAAAAGTCAGTTTTGGTCAATATAGTCAATTTTTGACATAATGACTGCCCATTGACCCAATATTTCAACTTTTCACTAAAAAGTCAGCTTTGCTCAAAATGGTCAATTTCTGACCCAATGACTACCCCATAGACCCAATGGGTCAACTTTTGACCAAAAATTCAATTTTGGTTAAAAAAGTCAATTTTTGACCTAATGACCAATTATTCACCCAGTCACAATCTTGGACCAAAAAGTCAACTTTAGTCAAAATGGTCAATCCTTGATCCAATGACGAACCCTTTGACCCAATAGGTCAATTTTTGACCAAAAAGTAAATTTTGGTCAAAATAGTTAATTTTTGACTAAAATACCAATTATTGACCCAAAAAGTTAATCTCAGACATAAAGTCAACTTTTCGTCAAAATGGTTAATCCTCGATCCAATGATCAACCCATTGACCCAATATGTCAAATTTTGACCAAAAAGTAAACTTTGGTCAAAATGATCAATCCTTGACCGAGTGACTAACCCATTGACCCAATAGGTCAACTTTTGACCAAAAAGTCAATTTTGATCAAAATAGTCAATTTTTGATGTAATGACCAACTCATTGACCCAACATGTCAACTTTTGACCAAAAAGTCAATTTTGGTTAAAATAGTCAATTTTAGATATAATGACCAACTCAGTGACCCAATACGTCAACATTTGACCAAAATGTCAATTTTTATCAAAATTGTCAATTTTTGACATAATGACCACCCAATTGACCCAATAGGTCAACTTTTGACCAAAAAGTCAACTTTGGTCAATATGGTCAATTTCCGACCCAATGCCCAACCCATTAACCCAATAAATCAACTTCTGACCAAAAAGTTAATTTTGGTCAAAATAGTCATTTTTTGACCTAATGACCAATTCTTTAAAATATTCAATCCTTCAGCCACTGACCACCCATTGACCCAATAGGTTAACTTTTAACCAAAAAGCCAACTTTGGTCAAAATGGTCAATCCCTGACCAAATGACTAACCTATTGACCCAACAGGTCAATTTTTGACCGAAAAGGCAATTTTTGTTAAATTAGTCATTTTTTTGACCTAATGACCACCCCATAAACCCAACGCGTCAACTTTTGACCAAAATGTAAATTTTGGTCAAAATGGTCAATCCGTGACACAATGATATACCCATTGACCCAATTGTTCAACTTTTGACAAAAAAGTACATTTTTGTCAAAATAGTTAATTTTTAACCTAACAACCACTCCATTGACCTAATAGGTCAACTTTTGACCAAAAAGTCAACTTTTGTTAAAATGGTCAATTTCTAACATATTGATCACCCAAAGGACCCAATCGAGTCAACTTTCGACAAAAATTAAATTTTGGTCAAAATAATTAATTTTTGACCGATTGACCAATTATTGACTCAATAAGTCAATCTCTTACCAAAAGGTCAACTTTGGTCAAAATGGTCAATCTTTGACCCAACGACCAACCCATAAACCCATTGGGTCAACTTTTAACCAAAAAGTCAACTTTGGTCAAATGGTCAATCCTTAACCCAATGATCAACAAATTGACCCAATAGGTCAAACTTTGACAAAAAATTCAATTTTGGTCAAAATAGTCAATTTTTGACCTATTGACCAATTGTTGACCCAATCAGTCAATCTTTGACCAAAAAGTCAACTTTTGTTAAAATGATCAATATTCGATCCAATGACCAACCCATTTACCCAATTACTCAACTTTTGACAAAAAAATTAACTTTGGTCAAAATGGTCAATCCTTAAGGCATTGACAAACCCATTGACCCAATAGATCAATTTTTGACCAAAAAGTCAATTTTGGTTAAAATACTCAATTTTTGACTAAATGACCATCCCATTGACCCAATAGGTCTACTTTTGACTAAAAGGTCAACTTTGGTCAAAATGGTCAATTTCTAACCTAATGACCAACCTGTTGACCCAATAGGTCAACTTTTGACCAAAAATTTAATTTTGGTCAAAATAGTCAATTTTTGACTTAATTACTAATTATTGACCCAATAAGTCAATCTCTGATCAAAAGTCAACTTTGGTCAAAATGGTCAATCATCGATCCAACGACCAACCCAATCGACCCTAACAGGTCAACTTTTGACTAAAAAGTCAGCTTTGATAATAATGGTCAAACCTTGACATAATGACCACCCATTAACATGATAAGTCGACTTTTAACCAAAAAGTCAAGTTTGGTCAAAATGGTCAATTTCTGGCCAAATAACCAGCTCATTGGCCCAATAGGTCAACTTTTGACCAAAAAGTCAATCTTTGTCAAAATAGTCAATTTCGACCTAACGATCACCTTATCGACCTCACGCAGTCAACTTTCGCCAAAATGTCAATTTTGGTCGAAATGATCAATCCTTGATATAATGACATACCCATTGACCCAAATGGTCAACTTTTGTCTAAAAAATAAAATTTTGGTCAAAATTGTCTATTTTCAACCTAACAACCACCCCATTGACCTAATAGGTCAACTTTAGACCAAAAAGTCAATTTTAGTTAAAATAGTCAACTTCTGACCCAATAACCAACCCATTGACCCTGGTCAAAACCGTCAATCCTCGACCCAAAGACAAACTCATTGACAAAATATGTCAACTTTTGACCAAAAAGTCAATTTTGGTCAAAATAGTCAACTTTTGACCTAATGACCATCACATTGACCAAGAAGATCAACTTTTGACCAAAAGGTTAACTTTGGTCAAAAAGTTTAATCCTTGACCCAATAACCAACTCATTGACCCAATAGGTCAACTTTTGACCAAAAAGTCAAATTTGGTCAAAATGGTCAATCCTTGAGACTAACCCATTGATCCAATAGTTCAACTTTTGACCAAAATGACAATTTTGTTTAAAATAGTCAATTTTTGAACTAATTACCACCCATTGAGCCAACAGGTCAACTTTTGACAAAAAAGTCAATTTTGGTCAAAATGGTCAATTTCTAACCCAATGACCAACCCATTGACCCAATATGTCAAGTTTTGACCAAAAAGTCGATTTGGTCAAAATGGTCAATTTTTGACCCAATGACCAACCCATTGACCCAATAGGTCAACTTTTGATGAAAAAATCAACTTTGGTCAAAATGGTCTATCCTTAACCCAATGACCAACTCATTGACACAATATGTCAACATTGGACCAAAAGTCAATTTTGGTCAAAATAGTCAATTTTTTACCAAATGACCAGTTTTTGACCCAATATGTTGATCTCTTACCAAAAAGTCAACATTGGTTAAAGTGGTCAATCCTTGACTCAATGACCAACCTATGGACACAAACGGTCAACATTTGACCAAAAAGTCAATTTTGGTCAAAATAGTCAATTTTTGACCACATAACCAATTATTGACCCAATAAGTAAATCTCTTGCCAAAAAGTTAACTTTGGTCAAAATGGTTAATCCTTGACCCATTGACCCAAAAGGTCAACCAAAAAGTCAACTTCGGTCAAAATGGTCAATCATTGACCTAATGACCAACCCATTTACCCAATTGATCAACTTTTGACCAAAAAGTCAATTTTGGTTAAAATAGTCAATTTGTGACAACATGACCATCCCATTGACCCATTAGGCCAACTTTTGATCAAAAAGTTAACTTTAGTCAAAATGTTCAATTTCTGACCTAATGACAACCCTGTTGACCCAATGGGTCAACTTTTGATAAAAAATTCAATTTTGGTCAAACTAGTCAATTTTTGACCTAATGACCAATTATTCACCAAATAAGTCAATCTCTGACCAAAAAGTCAACTTTGGTCAAAATGGTCAATCATTGACCAAATGACCAACCCATTGAAACCATAGGTCAACTTTTAAACAAAAGGTCAATTTTGGTCAAAATAGTCAATTTTTTTACCTAATGACCACCCATTGACCCAATAGTTTAACTTTTCACCAAAAATGTTACTTTGGTCAAAATGATCAATTTCTGACACAATGACCACTCCATTGACCCAAATGGGTCAACTTTTGACAAAAAATTCAATTTTTGTCAAAATAATCAATTTTTGACCTAATGACCAATTATTGATCCAATAAGTCAATCTCTGACGAAAAAGTCAACTTTGGTCAAAATGGTCAATCCTTGACCGAACGACCAACAAATTCACCAAATAAGTTAACTTTTGACCAAAAAGTCAACTTTGATCAAAATGACCAATCCTTGACTTAATGACCAAATAGGTCAACTTTGACCAAAAAGTCAATTTTGGTCGAAAAAGCCAATTTTTGACCTCATGACAACCTCATTGACCCAAAAGGTCAACTTTTAACCAAAGTCAACTTCGGTCAGAATTGTCAAATTCTGATCCAATGACAACCCATTGATCCAAAAGGTCAAGTTTTGACCAAAAAGTCAACTTTGGTCTAAATGGTCAATCCTTAACCCAATGACCAACCCATTGACCCAATAGGTCTACTTTTGACCAAAAAGTCAACTTTGGCCAAAATGGTCAATCCTCGACCTAATGACCAACTAATCGACCTAATAGGTCAACTTTTGACCAAAAAGTCAACTTTAGTTAAAATGATCAATCCATGAACCAATGACATACCCATTGACCCAATTAGGTCAACTTTTGAACAAAAATTCAAGTTTGGTTAAAATGGACAATTTCTGACAATTTGACCAACACATTAAACTCAATAGGTCAACTTTTGACCAAAAGTCAACTTTGGTCAAAATGGTCAATCCTTGACCCAACGACAAACCCATAGTCTCAAAAGGTCAACATTTGACCAAAATAATCAATATTTAAATAATGACCAAATATTGACCCAATAAGTCAATCTCAGACCAAAATGTCAACTTTGGTCAAAATGGTCAATCCTTGACCCAATGACCAACCAATTCACACAATAAGTCAGCTTTTGACCAAAAAGTGAACTAAGTCAAAATAGTCAAACCTTAACACAATGACAAACCCATTGACACAATAGGTCAACTTTTTACAAAAAGGTCAGTTTTGGTCAATATAGTCAATTTTTGACATAATGACCACCCCATTGACCCAATATGTTACTTTTGACCAAAAAGTCGGCTTTGGTCAAAATTGTCAATTTCTGACCCAATGACTACCCCCATTGAATCTAATCGAGTCAACTTTTGACCAAAAATTCAATTTGGTCAAAACAAATGATTTTCGACCTAATGACCAATTATTCACCTACATACCTATCTTCGACCAAAAAGTCAACTTCGGTCAAAATGGTCAATCCTTCGATCCAATGACGAACCCATCGATCTAATAGATCAACATTTCACCAAAAAGTCAATTTTAGTCAAAAGTTGATCTATCGGTCAATCGGGTTCGTCATTGGATCAAGGATTGTCAATTTTGGTCAAAATAGTAAATTTTTGACCAAATTACCAATTATTGATCCAATAAGTCAATATCTGACATAAAAGTCAACATTTAGTTAAAATGGTTAATCTTCGATCCGATGACCAACCCATTGACCCAATATGTCAAATTTTGACCAAAAATTCAACTTTGGTCTAAATGATCAATCCTTGACCCAGTGACCAACCTAATGACCCAATAGGTCAACTTTTGACCAAAATTCAATTTTGGTCATAATAATCAATTTTTGACATAATGACCAACTCATCGAATCTAACAGTCAACTTTCGACAAAAAAGTCAATTTTGGTCAAAATAACCAATTTTTAATATAATGACCAACTCAGTTGACTCCAATACGTTAATCGTTAACCAAAAAGTCAATTTTTGTTAAAATCGTCAATTTTTTACATACGACCACCACCCAATTAACCTAATAGTTAACTTTCGACCAAAAAGTCAACTTTGGTCATGATAGTTAATTTCGACCCAATGGCCAACCCATCAACCCAATGGATCAACTTTCGACCAAAAAGTTAATTTTGGTTAACATAGTCAATTTTTGACCTAATGACCAATGATTTAAAATATTCAATCCTTCACCCATTAACCAACTGAATGACCCAACATGTTAACTTTTTACCAAAAAGTAAACTTTGGTCAGAATGGTCAATCCCTGACCAAATGACCAACCTATTGACCCAATTGGTCAACTTTTAACCAAAAAGGCAATATTTGTCAAAATAATCAATTTTTGACCTAATGACCACCCAATTGACCCATCGGGTCAACTTTTGACCAAAATGTAAATTTCGATCAAAATGGTCAATCCTTGACACAATGACATACCTATTGACCCAATTGGTTAACTTTTGACAAAAAAGTTAATTTTGGTCAAAATAGACAATTTTTAACCTAACAACCACCCCATTGACCCAATAGGTCAACTTTTGACCAAAATGTCAACTTTAGTTAAAATAATTAATTTCTGACCTAATAACCAACTTATTGACCCTGGTCAAAATTATCAATCCTTGACTTATTGACCAACCCATTGACTAAATAGGTCAACTTTTGATCAAAAAGTAAATTTTGGTCAAAATAATTAATTTTTGACCTAATGACCATCCCTTTGACCAAATAGATGAACTTTTGACCAAAAAGTCAACATCGGTAAAAAATTGTTAATTTCTGACCCAATGATAAAAAAGTCAACTTTGGCCAAAATGGTTAATCCTTGACCTAATAACCAACTCATTGACCCAACATGTCAACTTTTGACCAAAAAGTCAACTTCGGTCAAAATGGTCAATCCTTGACCCAATGACCAACCCATTGACGCAATAGGTCAACTTTTGACCAAAAAGTCAATTTTGATAAAAAATATTTAATTTTTAATCTAATGACCATCCATTGATCCAATAGGTCAACTTTGACCAAGAAGGCAATTTTGGTCAAAATTTTTAATTTCTGACTCAATGACCAACCCATTGATCCGACTCAGTAACTTTCGACCAAAAAGTCGATTTGGTGAAAATGGTCAATTTCTCGATCCAATGACTAACCCCTCGACCTAACTGGTAAACTTTCGACCAAAAAGTCAACTTTGGTCAAAATGGTCAATCCTGACCTAATGATCAACCCATCGACCCATTAAGTCAACTTTTGTACAAAAAGTCAATTTTGATTAAAATAGTCAATTTTGGACCTAATAACCAATTATTGACCCAATAAGTCAATCTCTAACCAAAAAGTAAACTTTGGTCAAAATGGTCAATCATTGACCCAACGACCAACCCATGTAACCCATTGGGTCAACTTTTGATCTAAAAGTCAACTTTAGTCAAAATGGTCAATCCTTGTCCTAATGTCCAACCCATTAACACAATAGGTCAACATTTGACCAAAAAGTCAACTTTGATCAATATGGTCAAACCTTGACCCAATGACCAAACCATTGACCCAATAGCTCAACTTTTGACCAAAATGTCAATTTTGGTCAAAATAGTCAATTTTTGACCTAATGATCGATTATTGACCCAATATGTCAATCTCTTTCCAAAATGTGAACTTTGGTCAAAATAGTCAATCTTTGACCCAACGACCAACCCATAGATTCATTGGGTCAACTTTTGACCAAAAAGTCAACTTTGGTCAAAATGGTCAATCTTCAATCTAACGACCAACAAATCGATCTAACAGTCAAACTTCGACTAAAAATTTAATTTTGGTCAAAATACCAATTTTGACCTATCAATCAATCGTTAACCCAATCACCAATATTCGACTAAAAAGTCAACTTTGGTCAAAATGATAAATTTTCGACACAATGACCAACCCATTACCCAATTAGTCAACTTTTGACCAAAAAATCAACTTTGGTCAAAATGGTCAATCCTTAACCCAATAGATCAATTTTTGACCAAAATAATTTGGTCAAAATACCAATTTGACCAAATGACCATCCCATCAATCTAATATGTCAACTTTCGACTTAAAACTCAACTTTCGTCAAAATGGTCAATTTCATCAATCTAATGACCAATCCTCGTTGATCCAATAAAGTCAACTTTTAACCAAAAATTCAATTTTAGTCAAAATAATCAATTTTTGACCTAATGACCAATTATCGACCTAATATGTTAATCTTCGACCAAAAGTCAACTTTGGTCAAAATGGTCAATCTTCGACCCATCGATCAACCCATCGACCTAACAGTCAACTTTCGACCAAAAAGTTACTTGATCAAAATGATCAAACATCGACCTAATGACTACCTATTAACCCGATAAGTCAACTTTCGACCAAAAAGTCAACTTTCGTCAAAATGGTCGCTTCGACCAAATAATCAACTCATCGTACCTAATCAGTTAACTTTTACCAAAAAGTCAATTACTCGCCAAAATTAGTTAATTTCGCCTAATGACCACCACATTAACTCCAAATGGATGAACTTCGACCAAAATGTCAATTTTGTAAAAATGGTCAATCCTCGACATAAAGACATACCCATCGATCTAATTGGTCAACTTTCGACTAAAAGTAAACTTTAGTCAAATTAGTCAATTTTTAACCTAACAACCACGCCTTTGACCCAATAAGTCAACTTTAGACTAAAAAGTTAATTTTAGTTAAATATGTCAACTTTTGACCAAAAAGCCAATTTTGGTCAAAATAGTCAACTTTTGACCTAATGACCATCTCGTTGATCAAAAAGATGAACTTTTGACCAAAAAGTTAACTTTGGTCAACATGGTCAATCCTTCACCCAATAACCAACTCATTGACCCAATAGGTCAACTTTTTACCAAAAAGTCAACTTTGGTCAAAATGGTGAATACTCTACCCAATGACCAACCAATTGACCCAATGACCAGCCCATTGACCCAATAGGTCAACTTTTAACCAAAATGTTAATTTTGGTTAAAATATTCAATTTTTGAACTAATTACCACCCATTGACCCAACAGGTCAACTTTTGACAAAAAACTCAATTTTGGTCAAAATAGTCAATTTCTAACCCAATGACCATCCCATCGGCCCAATATGTCAACTTTGACAAAAGTCAATTCTGGTCAATTTTCGATCTAATGATCCAACCAATCAATCTAATCATGTCAACTTTTGACGAAAAAATCAAACTTGGTCAAAATAGTCAATCCTTGATCCAACGACCAACTCATTGACCCAATAGGTCAACATTTAACCAAAAGTCAATTTTGGTCAAAATAGTCAATTTTTGACCAAATGACCAATTATTGACCCAATAAGTCAATCTCTTACGAAAAAGTCAAGATTGGTTAAAATGACCAATCTTAAACTCAATGACCAACCTATAGACACAAAAGGTCAACATTTGACCAAAAAGTCAATTTTGGTCAAAATAGTCAATTTTTGACCTAATGACCAATTTTGACCAAATAAGTCAATCTCTTACCAAAAAGTTAACTTTATCAAAATGGTCAATCCTCGACCCAATGACCAACCCATTAACCATAAAGGTCAACTTTTGACCAAAAAGTCAACTTTGGTCAAATTGATCAATCATTGACCTAATGATCAACCCATTGACCCAATTGATAAACTTTTGACCAAAAAGTCAATTTTGGTTAAAATAGTCATTTTTTCACAATTTGCCATCCCATTGACCCATTAGGCCAACTTTTGACCAAAAAGTGAACTTTGGTCAAAATGTTCAATTTCTGACCTAAAGACAACCCCGTCTACACAATGGGTCAACTTTTGCCAAAAAATTCAATTTTGGTCAAAATAGTAAATTTTTAACCTAATGTCTAATTATTGACCAAATAAGTCAATCTCTGACCAAAAAGTCAACTTTGTTCAAAATGATCAATCGTTGACCGAATGACCAACCCATTGAACTAATAGGTCAATTTTGGTCAATATAGTCAATTTTTGACCTAATGACCACCCATCGACCCAACAGTCAACTTTCGACCAAAAGGTTACTTTAGTCAAAATGATCGATTCGATCCAATGACTACGCCATCGACTCTAAATGGGTCAACTTTTCGACCAAAAATCGAATTTCGGTCAAAATAATGAATTTTTGACCTAATGACCAATTATTGATCCAATAAGTCAATCTCTGACCAAAAAGTCAACTTTGGTCAAAATGGTCAATCCTTGACCGAATGACCAACCGATTCGCCAAATATGTCAACTTTTGACCAAAAAGTCAACTTTGATCAAAATGGTCAATCCTTGACCTAATAACCAAATAGGTCAACTTTTGACCACAAAGTCAATTTTTTGTCGAAAAAGTCAATTTTTGACCTCATCACAACCCCATTGACCCAAAAGGTCAACTTTTGACCAAAAGTAAACTTTGGTCGAAATGGTCAAATTCTGACCCAATGACAACCCATTGATCCAAAAGGTCAAGTTTTGACCAAAAAGTCAACTTTGGACAAAATGATCAATCTTTAACCCAATGACCAACCCATTGACCCAATAAGTCAACTTTTGACAAAAAAGTTAACTTTGGTCAATATGGTCAATCCTCGAATCCATATGATCAACCAATGACCCTAACAGTCAACTTTTGACCAAAAAGCCAACTTTAGTTAAAATGATCAATCCTTGAACCAATGACATACCCATTGACCCAATTAGGTCAACTTTTGGCAAAAAAGTCAATTTTGGTCAAAATAATAATTTTTAACCTAATGACCACCCATTGACCCAATAGTTCAACTTTTGACCAAAAAGCCAACTTCGTTAAAATGGTCAATTTTCGACCTAATGACCAACCCATCGAATCCAATAGGTCAACTTTCGACCAAAAAGTCATCTTTGGTCAAAATGTTCATTTCGATTCAATTACCAACTCATGGACCAAATAGATCAACTTTCGACAAAAAGTCAACTTTAGTCAAAATGGCTAATTTCAACTAATGACCACCCATTACCCAATAGGCAACTTTCGACCAAAACTTCACTTTGGTCAAAATAAATAATTTTCGATCTAATGACCAATTATCGACTCAATATTTCAATCTCCTCGACCAAAAAACAACTTCGGTTAAAATGGTCAATCCTTAACCCATTGACCAACACATTGATCCAATAGGTCAACTTTTAACTAAAAAGTCAATTTTAGTCAAAATAGTCAATTTTGACCTAATGACCACCCATTGACCGAATAGGTCAATTTTTGACCAAAAAGTTAACTTTGGCCAAAATGATTAATCCTAGACCCAGTGACCAAACCCAATGACCCAATAGGGCAACATTTGACCAAAAAGCCATTTTTGGTCAAAATACTCAATTTTTGACCTAATGACCAATTATTGACCCAATAAGTCAATCTCGGACCAAAAGTTTAACTTTAGTCAAAAAGGTCAATCATTAACCCAATGAGCAACCCATTGACCCAATCGGTCAACTTTTGATTAAAAAGTAAAATTTAGTAAAAATGGTGAATCCTCGACCTAACGACCAACCCATCGACCGAATAAAGTCAACTTTTCATCAAAATTTTCAATTTTCGACCCAATGACCAACCCATCGACCCAATAAAGTCAACTTTTGACCAAAAGTCAACTTTGGTCAAAATGGTCAATCCTCGACCCTATGACCAACCAATTGACTTTATAGGTCAACTTCTAACCAAAAGGTCAACTTTAGTTAAAATGATCATTCCTTGAACCAATGACATGCCCATTGACATAATTAGGTCAACTTTTGACCAAAATGTCAATTTTGGTCAAAATAGTAATTTTTAACCTAATGACCACCCATTGACCTAATAGGTCAACTTTTGACCAAAAAGTCAACTTTAGTTAAAATGGTCAATTTCTGACCCATTGACCCAATAGGTCAACTTTTGACCAAAAAGTAATCTTTGGTTCAAATGTTCAATTCTTGATCCAATTACCAATTCATTGACCAAATAGGTCAGCTTTTGACCAAAAAGTCAACTTTGGTCAATTTCTGACCCAATGACCACCCAGTTTACCCAATTGGTCAACTTTTGGCCAAAAATTCAATTTTGGTCAGAATAGTCAACTTTTGATCTAATGACCAACAATTGACTCAATAAGTCAATCTCTGACCAAAAAATCAACTTTGGTCAAAATGGTCAATCCTTAACCCAATGACCAACCCATTGACCCAATAGGTGAACTTTTGACTAAAAAGTCAATTTTGGTCAAAATAAGTAAATTTTCAACCTAATGACCACTCATTAACCTAAAAGGTCAACTTTTACCGTAAAGTTAACTTGGGCAAAAATGATTAATCCTAGACCCAACGACCAACCCATTGACCCAATAGGGCAACATTTGACCAAAAAGTCAATTTTGGTCAAAATTGTCAATTTTTGACCTAATGACCAATTATTGACTCAATAAGTCAATCTCGGACCAAAAGTTCAACTTTAGTTAAAATGGTCAATCATTTACCCAATAAATAAACCATTAACCCAATAGGTTAACTTTTGACAAAAAAGTGAAATTTGGTCAAAATGGTGAATCCTTGACCCAATGACCAACCCATTGACCCAATAGGTACACTTTTGATAAAATTTTCAATTTTTAACTTAATGACCACTCCATCGATCCAATAGATCAACATTTCGACAAAATAAGTCAACTTTGGTTAAAATGGTTAATTTCGACCCAATGACCATCCCTCGACCTAATAGGTTAACTTTTAATCAAAAAGTCAACTTTGGTCAAAATAGTCAATCTCGATCCAATGACCAACACATCGACCCAATAAGTCAACTTTTGATCAAAAAAGTCAATTTTGGTCAAAATAAAGAATTTTCGCCTAATGACCACCCAATTAACCCCATAGGTCAACTTTTAAAAAAAGAGTCAACTTTGGTCAAAATGGTTAATTTTTGACCCAATGACTAACCCTTTGACCAAATAGGTCAACTTTTGAACAAAAAGTCAACATTGGTCCAAATGTTCAATCCTTAACCACTCTAATCTAATCGTCAACTTTCGACACAAAAGTAAATTTTGGTCATAATTATCAATTTTTAACCTAACCACCCCATTGAACCAATAGGTCAACTTTCGACCAAAAAGTCAACTTTAGTTAAAATGGTCAATTTCTGGCTCAATAACCAACCCATTGACCCAATATGTCTACTTTTGACCAAAAAAGTCAACTTTTGTCAAAATAGTCAATCATAGACCCAATGTCCAACCCATCGACTAAATAGAGTCAACTTTCAACAAAAAGTCAATTTTGGTCAACTTAATCAATTTTCGACCTCATAACCATCCCATCGACCAAATAGATGAACTTTCGACCAAAACGCCAACTTCGGTCAAAATGCTTAATTTCTCGACCCAATACTAAAAAGTCAACCTTAATGAAATTGGACAATCTTTGACCCAATAACTAACTCATCGATCCAATAAGTCAACTTTTGTCCAAAAAGTCAACTTTGGTCAAAATGGTCAACCCTTGACCCAATGACCAACCCATTAACCCTTTTCAGGTCAACTTTTAACAAAAATAGTCAATTTTAGTCAAAATTGACAATTTTTGACCTAATGACCACCCATTGACCTAATATGTCAACTTTTGACCAAAAAGTCAATTTTGGTCAAAATGGTCAATTTCCGACCCAATGACCAACACATTGACCTAAAATGTGAACTTTTGACCAAAAAGTCGATTTTGTCAAAATGGTCAATTTCTGACCCAATGACCAATCCATCGACCTAATAGGTCAACTTTTGATTAAAAAGTCAACTTTGGTCAAAATGATCAATCCTTGACCTAATGACCAACCCATTGACCAAATAAGTCAACTTTTGGCCAAAAAATCAATTTTGGTCAAAATAATCAATTTTTGACCTAATGACCAATTTTGACCCACTAAGCCAATCTCTAACCAATAAGTCAATTTTGGTCAAAATGGTCAATCATTGACCCAATCACCAACCCATTGACCCAACAGGTTAATTTTTGACAAAAAGTTAACTTCGGTCAAAACGATCAATCCTCGATCTAATGACCAACTCATTTGCTTAATCGGTCAACTTTCGACCAAAAACTTAATTTTAGTCAAAATAATCAATTTTGAATTAATGACCAATTGTTGACCTGTAAGTCAATCCCCGACTAAAAAGTCAACTTTACCAAAATGGTCAATCCTCGACCCAATGACAAACCTATTGGCCCAATGTTCAACTTTTGATCAAAAAGTGAATTTCGTCAATACAATTACATGATCCCAATTTATCGATCCCTAGTCAACAGACCTAATTTGCCCAATGCTAACCCATCGACCTAATAGTCAACTTTCGACCAAAAGGTTAACTTTGGTCAAAATGATCAAACCTCGACTCTAATGACCAACCCATCGATCCAATCGCTTCAACTTTCGACCAAAAGTCAATTTTGGTCAAAATAATGAATTTTGACCTAACGACCACCCATTTACCCAATAGGTCAACTTTGGCTAATATGGTCAATTTCTGAACCAACGACTAACCCATTGACCCAATAGGCCAACATTCAATTAAAAAGTGAACTTTTGTCAAAATGATCAATCCTTGACCCAGTGATCAACCCATTGACCATATAGATCAACATTTGATCAAAAAGTCAACTTTGTTCGAATTGGTAAATCCTTGACCCAATGACCAACCCACTGACCTAATAGATTGATTTTTGACCAAAAAGTTAATTTTGGTCAAAATAGTCAATTTTTATCGTAATGACCAATTATTGACCCAATAGGTAAACTTTTGACCAAAAAGTCAACTTTTGTCAAAATGCTTAATCCTTGACTAAATGACCAACCCACTGACCCAATAGGTCAACTTTTGATAAAAAAGTCAACTTTGGTCAAAATGCTCAATCATTGACCTAATGACCAACCCATC